>JBAMIE010210440.1:0-10339 GCA_037177295.1 Kaempferia parviflora
CGACCACCCTCCCACCTTCGATGGCCTTCGGGCGCCTGCCCAGATCCAAATTACAGCCTAGATTGGCGAGTGAACCCGTCGATGGACCACAAACAATTGTGGCCGGATTGCGATCTCAATCCAGCCTCAAATAGGGTGTGGACCATCCCCTGGTCCACAAAATTGTGGACCAGAGGATCTCTACTCATTGGTGTTATGTGTTTAATAAAATTTATTCTTGAACTTTTTTTTTTTTGTACAATTGGACCAGTGTTTCCTGTGCATTTAACTAGTTCCACTTATCTTCCAATGTTTGCTTGATCTTGGGCCTCTGTACCAATGAGGCAATGATTCAGATGCTTCAGTCTGTCCTGGCTTTAGAATTTTGATCTACTCCACAAGGCTTGCCTTCATTGTTGATCTGTCTTGTTTCCATAAGAAGGATCTTCACCTGTAAATCAAATTTAGGCCCACCCTGAACTTTGGGGAGATAACATTGTTATCTCGAGTTGTGTCACATCCTTCTCACAGGTAAGGAAGATGTGAGTTTGCCAAGGCACATGAAGATGATGATCAGAAGCTTCATCTTGTGTCATCTTATCATTTAGAGGGCAGATAATCATTCATGTTCCCCTTCCACATAGCTCAATGCTTAACCCTGATCGCTGAAGTTTGATGAACAAGCTGCAATCACATCTACTGTTGGTTGCATTCCCAAACTTTGAAATGTTGCCTTTATCCAACCAAACATCTTTGTTACTTGAATCATGACTTGGAACTTGTACAATTTCAAACTTGAAGGTGTTCAATTATCATTTTTAATTATAGTCTTCATATAAACTTTTTCAGCATGTTTCTCATTCTAAAGTTGATTTTTTTACATCAGATTGTATTATCGGTGTATTAATAATTCATAGACACCAAACAATGACAGTTTTGATACATTTTTTTTTTGTTTAACTGGATAGTGGAAAGTAATTTCCATCGAACTATGTGTTACTTTCTTGGCGTTTGATGTGATCCATATTGCTTGTTAAACCAGAACAAAGAGCAAAAGAGCTAAAGTAGGCTCAAGTTCTGTACCACAGACAGCTAGTACAAAGCCATCTACAGAAAGGTATTGATAGGAACTGTAATGTTTAATTTTTCTATATGGTTTCCTTTTTCTGGAACCTTAATGTCCCTTTTTTGGTTGTCAGTGGTGCAACATCCACCGGTCGCCGTAAGGGTAGACCACCAAAAGCTAGACCTCTGAACTTGGACGGTAGCCCTGGCTCCTCTGCTAAAGGAAATGAACAGGAAAGTAGCAAACTCATAGATGAAAAATCTGAGTCTGCCACTAAGCCCAAGGATGATAGCATGGCCAAAGATGATATTTTAAAAAGTAAACCTACTTCCAAAACTGGAAGAGGTCGGAAAGTTAACTCCAGAAGAAAATCCACGGTGGACGACGACAATCCTGTTCCTGCCAGTGTCGGCAAACCAGAGGACGATGATTGTGCAAGTGCTAGCACCAAGGTCAAAAATGATGCTCTAAAGAGTAAATCCATTGACAGCCCTAAGGCAGTTCAAACGTCCAAGGGAACTAAAACTGGAAGAGAAACCAAGGCCAGTGCAAATTCTGAGGAGAAACCTAAAGTGCCAGAATCTGAGACATCAGAGAAAACACTCGGTAACACCAAAGCAAAATCCCCAGAAAGTGAAGCTCTTTTAGGGAAGAAACGCAGGAGAAAGAAGCAAACCTGAGGTTTCTTAGTTGATGTTTTTTTTTTTAATGTTACTGTCGTTGCTTTGGTGGATCCCAGTGTTGTGACTTATGTGCTTACCAAGATGCCTACGGTGTTGGACTTGTTTTGGCTACAGTTAGTCTTGTTTTGGGAGTCAAAATGCAAGCCATTGGAAGTTGGATTATTGCAGGTGGGGTAGGTAGTTGCTGTTCTATTTATATAATTATGTTGCCAGAACTATTTTGTTGTTACTTGGGGCCATTTTGTGATCTAGACTCGGAGCCTCACTTTTGTGGCATTTAGAATAGGAATGAGTACTATTGGTGCATCGTAATTTTAGTCAAAATAGTGATTGCGTGATTCTTAAATGCAGCCGCAGCACTTTTTCCTAATGATTTACTAGTAACTAGTGATACATGCATTTTCATTTGTTTCTTTTTCCACATTAATTTCAACCATTTTTCTTTTTCCCTCTTGTTTGGATCCATTACAAAGCTTTTCTAAGACTTACACAGTATGGCTGGAGCAATTGCCATTGCGAATCATCATTTACTGTGTATCCTTAGACAATAATCAGATATGAGCTCACGTGCCTTCCACACTTCGTACGTAAACCAAAACAAAATTAGGCAGTTAATTAGAACTAGTATTAACTTGACTCAGTTCTCTAATTTGTTGTGTAAGAAATAATTGAGCTTTACTAATTTATTTTTCTTCTCATACATAGATTTTAGTGAAGGGACAAATGAACATTTAAAGGTAAGTTCTTGGAAATAGGTGGTCTCTAGTGATCTTTCGACGTTAGTTGATGTTATATTAAGCTTACATTTCTTCCACTTTGGATTGGTTCTCATGTAGACCTTCAATATCTTAGACTTGAGTTCTGTTCTCAGTTGTCTGCTTGGATAATCCATCGCATTGTTGATTCTATCCTCGATCTACGACATGACTTCACAATACAAATGTTGCACTTATTACAAAATATGATTTTTCTGCTCCTGCAGTATACACATTCTCTTCCTATCGTCAATATTTAAGAACACAAACAGAACAATTGTTTCAAAAATATATTGATAAATTGGTAAAAACTCAAACTCACCCATGCTTTATCAGGAGGGGAAGCAGCTGGGGAGTTGATTAATCGAAGTTCATGGCCAAGAGAAGCTTGATTGATCCACTTCATATCCATCGATTGAAGTCAAAATAAAACTTGGAGAAGATTAATTACCACACGGAAGAAATATAATTTCACCAATATCGGAATTGTTCATATATGAAAATATTAGTCGTTATAAATAAAAACCTTTGCTGATTCACTATTACATCTTTGTTACTGAGGACCTTAAATTTGCGTGGTAGATAAGCTCCGAAGCAACAGACAAAGCTAGATGTCTATATTCGATATTGAGAATTAAAATCACATCATCCTTCAGTACCAAGGCAACCACCTTTATCAAGTTAGTGCGTGGCACTCGGGAGGTCAGTGGTTGTGCAATTCCCCGGTGGAAGCGCTTCTTTTTGACGTAGACTCCACTTTCCCTCCTCCCATGCCATTCGATTCGCAAATCCTTATCCACACATTTTTCTCCGCCCGCGCCCCCCTACACACCTTGTGGTCCCACTAGAAATATCCCAACGACATGACGCAACGTGCCACGCCCGCGTGCGAATCGCCTCTCCGCTACTGTCACTCATATACTAGCATTAGCATAAAATATATATGCGATATCTCCGTTCTGACCCGATCATAACGTCCTCTCCCATCAGTACACTAAAATATTAAATATAATGTAAAATCAACATCAAATCTCTCTAATTTATATTTCAAATTTTACACTAAAAATAGTACCGTATTAAAGATGATGCTAGTATTCATCACCCTATCAATATTTTTGATATGGAGAGAGCCCAAGGTGTGGGGAGTGTCCAAGGTATTTTTTATTTTTAATTTTTTTTATCATATTATATAATTAATAAAATTAAATATAATATATATTATTAAATATTATAAATAAACATTAATTTATAAATGAATATTAGTTTAGTAAAATATTTTATCTGTGATTTTATAATATTTTTAAAATATATTTATATCTGAATAAATAATTATATAATAAAAATTAAAATTAATAATCATAATTTTTATGTAATTTTTTTTAGATTAAGCTATCAAATATTAATGAAATATTAATTTTAAATATAACAATTATTATAAAAATATTAATAAATTAAAATATGCGTTGATAATTAAATTA
This sequence comes from Kaempferia parviflora, assembly GCA_037177295.1. Classification (NCBI taxonomy): domain Eukaryota; kingdom Viridiplantae; phylum Streptophyta; class Magnoliopsida; order Zingiberales; family Zingiberaceae; genus Kaempferia; species Kaempferia parviflora. Next base: position 3,962 of record JBAMIE010210440.1, read on the forward strand.
TGAATAAGTAGAAGAGAATGTTATAAAGAATATTTTTTTATGTGATATGGTGTGAGTGGATAGAAGTTTAAATAATATTTAGTGTAGAAACTATATTATTTTAATGTGAAAATTAAATATAATATTATGAATTAGAGATGATCCAAGAAACAGTAGTTTTTTTACTAAAAAGCGCAGTCAAGTTTGTGTATTTACCAAAAGGCGCACACTACTTTTAAATTTACCAAAGGGCGTAGCAAAAAGGGTGAAATTTCTATTTTACCCTCCCTCACAAAAGGTCCACCGTTAGCTTGATATATGAAAATATCAGGCCCAACGTGGACCTGATATGAAAATATCAGGTCCACGTTCATATCAGGCCCAACGTGGACCTGATATATGGAAATATTAGACTCAACGGTGGACCTTTTGTGAGAGAGAGGTAAAATAAAAATTTCATTATTTTTATTGTACCTTTTGATAAATTTAAAAATGATATACATCTTTTAATAAATATATAAACTTAGCTGCACCTTCTATTTAAAAACGACCGCATATGCGTTAAACGCACATGAATTTTGCATACGGATGCCAACATTCTCATGGCTACTCACTTCGTGCGGACGCTTCCTCCTTAATTGCTTATTTTATTCGAAATTACAATAATACCCTTTAATTCCTCTATTAAAGAGGCGTCGCTTAGCGTCGCTGTTGTTTTTTTCCTTGCCAGCTTCAGCTTCAGCTTCTGGACTCTGGAGCCGATCATGGAGTTCATCTGCCCTAACGCCTCGATGGTAAGCTCATTGTCTTCATGCTGTTGATCCTCCGATCTATTGGGTTTTATTCGTCCTGCTTTGATCCTTGTACATGTAGATCTTTTGTTTTCGACTTTCTCTGTTTTCTCTATTTTTTTTTTTTTTTGGGGTTCGGCGTTCTATGCTGATAACGATAACCGATGTGATAGCTAATTCCTATTTGCTGCTTCGTTCAATGTCTCTGATTATTGTTCTCTTCTTTTCGGTTTCCTTTCACGCTACTTATCGTGTTTTCTACTTTTATTTCACCGTTGACATTGAGAGATAGGGGTGTTTTTCTTTAACTTCTGAACATTTTAGTATTGGTTTGCCTGCAGGTATGGGATGGAAGAGGGTTTACACCATGCTTCGAGAATATATATCCTTTTTTGATTGGTCCATTGTTTTCGTACTTGCTTTCTCTGTGTGTGTTTGATCGAGATATGCTTGATTAATGCGTTCCTTAAGTGCATCACGATATTAGGGTTCGGATCAAATATGGTGATTATACTCGCGGTTCTCATTCTTGCAGGGGCTCAGAGGAATCGTGAACGATATAATGTAACTAGAGTTTCATAGTTTTCCATTATTTTTTGGAGTTCTGTTTTAACTTGCATGTTTTACACCATGTTTTATGTTTGTGGATTGTATAGTTTTATTATCTACCTTCTACACGCAACTACTTTAACTTTGTCATTGAAGACGTTGTATATAGTATAATACAATGCAGACTATTGATGATTGTGCTGCTTTATAAGAGGTAGGTTCAATGTAGGATCTTATATGATATGAGTATCTTTTGACTGTGCATTTGGACAGATCTGTTATGTATGGGACTTTATTTGTCTATAGATTCTCTATTTTCTTCTTCTTGTTCATATAATATGTTCTACTTTAGATCATGCTTTTAAAACTTCTACAGGACTGATTTGGTGAAATGGTGATCTTATAATTTCATTACTTGGGTGAAATAAGGTAAATAGTTTTAGAATTTAAGCTTCAGTGTCAGCTCAAGGGGATGTAGATTTAGTGTTCAATAAGAGGATCACTAGTCTTCTATTGTCAGATAACTGTCATACTGTGCTGAGAATTTTTTGACCGTTAGCCATTACGAATGAAATAATATTTCATAGAGGTCAATGGTGGGATAAGATCTAGTTGATATAACCCCCAAATGATTAGGATTAACACAGCTTGATGATGCTAATGGCATACACTTGTAGGTTGTAGCTAATAAAACTGCAAAATTTTGAAAATTAAGAAAAGTCAGCACAATCCCAGCTAAATTTGACTTGATAAGTCCCAAATTTCATTTTTAAATTATAAAATATTATATAGATCTATGATCTTTAAGAAGAAGATGAATGGGAAACTCTAAATTGACTCAAACTAACTAGGGTCGATTTGTGATTGTGGATTACCAGGATGTCAATTCAACCCAATCCTATGTGTGCTACTCCTATTTCTGGTGAATCATTTTTGGTGTTCTTGAACAACATAGTTTTGAAGTCTGGTCCTGCTTAACCTAATTATAGTAATTTCTCTTTTTCATCACATTGATTAATGCAAACTGTACTACAAGTGGTAGATGGTTATTCAAGGTTGAAAGAATTATGATTGTTGATGAATACTGTCCTTGTTTTAGTCGTTCACAAGCTTTGTTTTATTTTCAGGATATGAGGGTAGACCACAAGAAACTGCTTGTTTTACAGATTGTGTCTTGCTGTGGGGCTTTCCTTGCTTTAGTTGAGCTATCCTTGCTAATGAAGAACACTGTCAAAGGCAATCTTACTGGGAGTCATTATTGGTTTTATCAAATCTCTCTGCTTTTTTATTGGGTGAATTATTTATACTGTTGTTACATATGTTAATATCAACACAAAATGTGGAAAATTACCCCATGCTTGACATCTTTTTGAAATTGTCTTTCTCTGCAGATTGTGATTCTTCTAGTTTCAAGATTGGAGCACTGGTTCTATGTGCTTTGCAATAATATCTTGTGCTTTTGTTGGATCATAAAACCTCTCGTGCAAATACCTCATTTTCTGAGGAGTTTATTATCAGGAAAGGTATTACTTGAGGATATTTGAACACATGCTATTCTTTCTTCTAACAGTTGCACATTGCTACTTTCAAATATCACTACTTGTTCCTTGCAACATTTATTTCATTTGGGTCCCTTATCTAGTAACACGTACAAAAAAAAATATATAATAGAGATGACAATGCTAAGATGAATGTATGGAGTTGCTAGAAAGGATAATATAAAGAAATATTACTGTTTGAGAGCAGATAGGTAGCTCCAACAAATTATAGAATGAGAGAATAAATTGAGATAATATGAATGTCTAAAGTTGACCAATGGATCCTATTAGCTGAAATAGCCAATAGATAAAGTGAAAGGTGTAAGAGATAGGGAGACCAAAGAAAGATTAATAAATGTAATAAAAAATATTTAATTAATTTGAATATCAGTAGTGAATTGCAATGGCTAGAACTTCATAATCATGGGCGATAAGAATGTGGTCGATCTCAAATAGTTGGGATACATATGGTTTGATGATGATGATGACTGTTAAGCAAATGCTGTTTTTTTGATCAGCAGCAAAAATTGTATACAAGATCCACAACTAGATCTAGCTAGTTGTCCATCTAGTTTTCCATTTGAGTGCTAGCTTTTGAATTACAAAGAAGGAAATGTGGAGAACTGAATCTTTAAGACAAAAAGAACGAAAAAAATGTGTTCTTAATGATACTGACTTGCATGAACATGCTGTGCAGGTGATAATATGCATTGCAGAAGGTTCTTTGTTTTCAGCGGAACTCATGTTTGGTCTCATTATCATTGTGATCCGATTTACATGTCTGATGGAAAAAAAGAGGTACCTTTACAATTAGTTTGTCGTCTCTTGGATGTCCCATTTACTATTATCGAGAAGTCATTAAGAAGTACTTGATATTTGATAATAAACATTCAATTTGAAGTTGAAGGCACCTACCAAGCTCATGGCTTGTCATTGAGAATGAAGATCAAGTAGTTATTCAAGTGAATCAATCTATTAGTTAAGTATTCAAAATCTATCAAAGAACCTAAATTGTAAAAAAAAACAAGTCAGTTCATACTGCTCAGTAGGAGTTCCAAGAACTGTTGTGAATAACCTTAATCTTTTGCTAAGCTGGATGTAGATTCATAGTTAGCGATGATCCCTAGAAAGTACTGAATGGATAGAAGCTTCCATTTGATTTCAAGGGGCCCTAAGTGCAGTCTTGAGGGGTTCAAACTTCAGAGGGGTATGAAATGTTCAATGTGTGACTCATGCATACTGGAAATTCTTAGACACATCATTTAGTCTGAGTTAGAAGTTTTTGGTTGATGACTAGAGGCTCTGTGCGAGTTCAAGGGTTTTTGGAATTAGGTGAGGAGATCGACGTATATAGTTTTGTGACGTTTAGGTGATGGCTTCTCACTACCCAATGGACAAAGGGATACCCAAGCACACCAACCAGTCATGGGAGATAGGACTTCTTGTAGAGCTCCAGCTGTTCTTCTGGTGATTGGCAAGCTACGTAGGGTTTGCAGCTTCTCCACTGATGCAACATAGATTTGGTGATTGTTCCTCGTCAAGTTCAAGGTGGTTTGGTTTGACATTGTCTGGGACACATGGCTCCTTGGCGACGACAATAATTGACTTCTTTTGCTAGGGTGTTTAGATTCTTGGGTCAAGGACATTTTGCTGCTTCGTATGAGGATTATGCCACCCCCATGGGTATAGCTGAGGTGGTAAGTGGATGAAAGTTTGCCACTTGAGATCAAGGGTCGAATCTCGAGGCTGGCGGGGCGTAAATCCCCCCACCACAATTTAGTTCAATTCCGGTTCAATTTTTAACATACCAAGTTCGTTTGGTTGTTGGTTGGTTTTCAAGTTTTTGTGGTTGTTTTGAAAATTAGCTTTGGGGGCTTTAAACCTTTGAGAGATAGTTTTCCTGACTTTCTACTCTCACTAATGAGCCTCACCTAGTAGAGAGCCTCAAAACCTTAAGTTAACCTTTCAACTCTTACTTGACACTTTTCAGGTCTTATGATCCTTGGTTGTGTTTGCCTTACTTTGGCCAACACAGGATTTACAGAGTAAAAGAGAGGCTAATAGTTTAATCTTCTCTCTTAGCTAGTTACTATTCTACCGTGGTAGATATAGAAAAGGACTGAGGATTCTTGACAAAGAAAGTAAGAAAAACTAGAGCCCTTAAAGGCTTAGAGAGATTACTTAAGTAGCCATACACAAAGTTATACAAAGGAAATCACACCTTTTTACAAGAGAAATATAGTACTGAAAATATAACTTACAAACTTTGATGCTTTAGTATATAGAAATAAGGAGGGTAAAACTCACAGATTCTATTACTTAGTTGAACTGTCTACAAGATGCCCAGGTAGAGCTAAAGTATTGCTTGATTCGTGCTCTGCAAGGCTTTGTGCTTCCTCTTATATAGGGAAGATAAAGAGTTGTTGGGTGCTCATTGGCCCTCATCATCACAGACTCTTTTGATCCCAAATAAGGGGGGTCCGCACATAAGAGGATAGGAGAGAATCCTCTTTAAGTCACACTCTTACTTTACAGCACATAAGAGGATAGGAGAGAATCCTCTTTAAGTCACACTTTTACTTTATAGCACATTGCTTTAGGGGGGTCCACCACCGCACGCTTATAGTAGGAAATTAGACATTCTGTATATCGAGTCCCGTGTCAATTTTACAACTGCCACTAGCTGGTCATCGATCTGTTTGACAGCATGGTACTAGTCTCCCCAGTAATTATCTTTAGTGCTTCTGCGTCTGCATTCCTGTAGTTTGATAGTGTGGAGATACCGGAGTTGTTGCAGGTAGAAAATGGCTTGGTCAGCTACTTGCTTTTGAAGTTGCCTAAGCTGCTCCTTAATGAGGGCATCTTCATCAAAGGGTATTCCTTGTTGTGTTCGCTGTTGGAGATAGATGACGAGGTGCTCATATCGCTTATCAAGCCTGTCAATCTCTGTAATACAAGGACCAGTTGCTCCTGGGCTTCCTTGCTGGGCTTTCTTGTAGCTCGTCCAGGGCTGGAATGGCTAAATCTAATTTGGCTAGAACCTCTTTCTTCGGCCATTTTGCATACACAAGTGAATGATTTAGTCTAGATAATGTATCAGCAAGCTGATTGTCGTTGCCACCAATGTGTTCAAATTGGACCGTAGGTCCTATTCCTGTAATTAAGTCAGTAAAGGCAATCCATCGAACCCTTGAGGGTTTATTGTTTGAAGATTTTCCAAAAAAAACTTATAATTGCCTGGCAATCTGTTCTGATAAGATCACTTTTGTCTATGTAATATATCTTTAAGGCTTCCAGTGAATTCATTATTGCATGAATTTCCGCATCAATAGTGGATTTTACTGAGTTGAATTTTCCACTAGCATAAACACAAATCTTCTCTGATGATTTTGGGTCAAACTTTCCTGATTTCCATTTGCAAATTCCTTCCCATCCTTCCATGCATCCATCAGTTTCTAGTATGGTAAAAAAATTTTCGGGGGTACCTCTAGGTCAGGTAGCTTCTTGATTTCTTCTTTGAG
>JBAMIE010210449.1:0-10338 GCA_037177295.1 Kaempferia parviflora
AAAACCGTTATTGAATTCCCAGGCTTCATTGCTAGAAAACCAATGAACTCCATTTTTTGAATTGCTTATTTTATGTTGAACATTCGCAATATTGTCACTGAATTTGGTACTATCTTCCCCATTACTGACGACACCAGTCTGACCATTTGCTTCCTGATAATCACCCAATTCTGAGCTTCATAGCATAGTTGTAACATTACAATTATATATAAAAGAAGGGGGGAAAAAGTTTAACCCTTCAAAACTCAGACCCTGTGTCCCCATTCGGATCTCAAAAATATCAAATGTCTCAATTTAGCCCTAGAAGTTTTAAATTTCTCAAATTGACTCCTAAAGTTTTAAATGGTGTCCCCCAATCAACCTCGACACAAAACATCCAATATTATCTAAAATTTGGATAGAAATTCTCACTGGATTATTGAGGATGAGAACTTTCAATGGTAAAATATCTGTCCTTTTCTCTTTCTAACTTAGCTAGAATTTTTTTAAGAGATAATAAATATAACACCTTAGTTAATGTTCCCGACTGAGAAACCCTAAACTTCTGAGGAACCTAATTGACCAAAAAGGTGGCCGCGACAAGGCAGGAGATGCAAATCATAAGGAAAGATCAACCCAATCATGTTAATTCATTGTTCTCTAATCTTATTTCTTGTAAGTTGCACCACCTCGTCAACAATATGGTGATATGGAATTCATCTCACATCTAAATTCCAAACAGGAAGACAACAAAAATTATTTTATTCTAAACAATTTTCACCCACAGGATGTGTAGATGGTTATCTGGCCAAGAATTTAGATGGTACTTAATGTTGTTGTGTGATTGATGTAATTTGAGCTAAATTGTTAAATATTTCATACATTCCCACAAGTCAAATTAAGACGTTGAAATTTTACGGTGTGATCAAGACAGATTTAATAATAAGCCAACTTGAAACAATTGAAACTTCAGGGTTCAAAGTTTTGAAACTTCAGTTACCAAACTAAAAAGTTCTTGTAAAAATGTCAGAATGGATGAAGCAGTTACTTTTTTTGGTCATACATGGGATGCTATTCGTTGGGATGCTGAACTGCTTCGGATAACAAGCAGCAGCAGGCAGGCACTTATTTCTTCAAAAGAGAGAGGGAGAGATAGGGACAGACCAAATTTGACATATATTCTTAGCAAAGATTTCAAATTTATAGTGATTAGAGGTGAACAATCAAGATAGTAGACGTTACTGGCCTTTAAGCTATCTAGAGATTTCGTGGTGGCTAAACAGAGGAAACTAAGCAAGATAGAGAGGTGAAATGCAGAGGAGGGGCTTCATAGTTATTACCTTGACATTGCCAAAATCCAAAGCTGCAGTTGTGTCGAACCCAAACTTCTCCTCATCTTCCTGAGAAACTTGGAGGCGACAAAGACATTCAGATTGAATGAAAGAACAATCTTATGTAACCATCTACCGCGATCCACCCTATAATCAATAGAATCATCACCTTGAGCGTTGAATTGGGAGAGGAAGAGGCCTCCTTGAATTCCCAGGAGCTCTCGTCTGAATCATCCTCCTTCGCCTCCCCCGAAGAAGAGCTGGTCTTCTGACCGCCCTCCGGTTGCGGAGCCTGTCCATAGAGACTGGTGATCAGATCCTTCAGCTCTCCACCAGCGATGACTCCCTTCCGATCATTGGCCGAACACGAAGAAGAGAAGATAACCGGCGGCTCGATAGTCTGAGGCTCGTCCGCCTCCTCCTCCCCGAAGATCGAGAGCGGCAGCGCCCCTCTGGGTTTCTCCCACAGTTTATCCCCTTTAGATGGCATCTTCTCACCGGGCGCGGGTCCGGAAGGGAATGCATCGAAGATGGCCGGCGGAGGGGAGGGGGATCCGACCGGGCCATTGGATCCCATCGAGCTAACCATGAAATCGCCCCAATCGTCGTCATCATCCTGTTGCAGTCGGGATGGGAAAGAATGATTCACGGAGGAGGCGACCTTGAAGTCGCCGAAGCCGCCGTCGTCGTCGAAGGAGAGGAAGTGGCCAGGGCTGGTGGTTCCTTGGATCCCCGGCATGGCGACGGCGGCGGCGGAAGGGGATCGATTATGCCTCTTTTGGGAGGAGGAGCAGCAAGCCAAGCAATTGGTGGCGTTCGGTTCGATTTGTGGTGCGGCCATAATTGACGGGAAACAGAATGAGCTGGCCGTCGTCGACGGGCCCACGCACAATGTGGACGACAGGGAAAGCCCACCGCTACCCACGCCGACAATTTTCTAATTCTAAGATTGCCAAACCCGATCCAATTGGAGCCGGCCGGGCGACTCGCCTTCTGATTGAACCAGCTCAAAATCCGGTTCAGAGCACTGTCTGTTAATAAATTTGATTAATTTGATAATAAATTAAATAAATTAATTAAAAATTAATTTAATATTAGTTAACTGAATCAAATAAAAATTTAAACAAAATTAATATCGAAATTAACAAAATTAATTAAAAACTGATTTTAAATTAGTTAACCGAATCAAATAAAAATTTAAACAAAATTAATACCGAAATTAACAAAATTAATTAAAAACTGATTTTAAATTAGTTAACCAAATCAAATAAAAATTTAAACAAAATTAATACCGAATTAACCAAATTAATACTGAAATGTTTAAAATAATAATAATAAAATTTATACAAAATTAATTTCAAAGTAACCGAATAATCACTCCTACCTGTTACCGATTCAAAAACCTATTGACCTAAATTCCAATCCAATAAACAACAACCATAGATCATAAAGCATACATTATAAGATACTACTGTTAATTTTGAAAGAAAAAAATATAATATTATTTTGGAGGAAACGATCAAATTGAAAATAATTAAATAAAACAATAATTTTATATATATATAAAAGGAGATTTATAGTTCATGTTTCTAGATTACCTAACCATCCATAGCTCCAGTGATTTTTTCAACAAACAATCTCAATTTCTTTGAGATTGATACAAAATTCATAAAAATGATAGAGAGAAGTTAATCTTTGTGTGGTGTTTGACCAACCATGTTGTGCTAAAAAATTCCTAACTGCTCGATTAGAGGCAATTCCTAAGCTAGGCGCATTTTAGCAGTCCTCAGCTCAAACTCCTCATCTCCAACGAGTAGGCAAATAAAATTTACAGAAGTCGATAATGACTAACAAAAAAGTGAAACAGCTCTTACTCCTTGTAAGAGCTTTTTCATTGCTCTTTAGCTACAATGCTGAGAAGTTTGAAGTTTCCTCAAGTGCTTGGTCAAGACCAGAACTCCTTTGATTCCAATTGTGATATAGGTCATTTGAAACTGCTTAATATGTCCTGTGCAATCCGATATTGAGATCAGATGATATGGATGTGAGAAGGGGAAGAGATTGGTGCCACACGGCTTTGAAAACTCTCTTTTGATGTGCTTTGACTGACTGGGAAGGTTTGCTTGCATTGTATCTGATATCGAAGATGTGTATTACTGGATCTGCAGAACCAGAGGATAGATAGAGACCATCAGGAGACCATGCCTGGTTGATCAGAGCAGATTGAGATTCACTGGTTTCCTGTTTCCACCCAAATGTATGAAGTTCTGTCTGCTTCAATCGCATATCAAACAAAGTAAGTTGTTTCCCAGGTTCCCTGAAAGGTAGTAATGTATCAAGTGACATTTCATAAAGACAATTCAAGGAAAACTTAAAAATTCTCATAAAATGTGAGAGATTTATCGGTGAAAGCATAATTTCTATAAACATAAATTTTTTGGCCGATTGTCACCGGTTTCAATAAGCATGAAACATACACCAGAATTTGCACCTACATTAACATCATAGAGCTTTAAAAAAGGCTTGAAAGATTAATCTAGCTTTATTTCACAATAGATAATGTTGGCCTGGCTAGACAATTTGTGAGGATTAACAATTGTAATCAAAGGATAAGGAGAGATCAATTTGGATCAGCCATAAATAAATAAAATATGGTCATCTAATTTGATTTTTGCCCAAAAGCAATATTGTCGGCTTAGCCTGCTCATTGATCAACTTATCTTGATCCTGTTCCATATTCGAATAAATAATAATAGTCAATTCTGTTCCTGATCACTAGGAAACCGATTTATTAGCAAGTGTGTGAAAAAGTACTTTTATAAAGGACAAATGACAATTGAATTTTAGCAAAAGATCCTTGTGACTCAATTCAAGTATGTCAGTTGTTTTCATCAGTATTAGCAATTAGCTGATGGATTGAAGCCCTTAGTTAAAGAAGAACATTACAAAGTTTGAATCATTAAGATACAAGATCATGCCTTTGAATTAAAATGCTAATGGTTCAAGGGAATAAACCGCAATGATGCTGAGATTAATAACATTAAAGATAACTCTTTTTGAAATGCACAAGCAACATGCTGTATTGCTAAACTATCATATGATATTTGAAAATATTTCTTTAGTATCAACCTTACCAGAAGCTTATTTACTTACCCTGACTGCACCATGTACAAATTTAAATCTGATGGATTTGGAAGCACACTCATACATTTGCTTTCTATTTGATTTCTGAACTCAGACTTTCCTGTTGACAGATCGAAAGCAATAATCCTTTTGTCAGCACCAACAGATAGTATAGTCTTCTTCTGATATAATCCAGCAACTCCCATGACAGCAGAAGAATGAATATGTGCGTGCACTGTCTTGTGTTTCCATGAACTATCTACTTCTTCCCAAAGTATCACAGCATGGTCACTCCCACCAGTTATGAAACACGTATCAGCCCATGGCATAAATCTTATGCTATTTATGATGCCTTTGCGATGAGGTTTTTGATCCAAGAAGGTAACTTTTCTCTGTTCAAACATAATAAATGCAATCTACTGAGTATCAAGATTATCTGTGCTTAATTCCTGTATCTAACATAAGCAATTACAAAATTCTAAAGTAATTATTACATAATTCCACAAAAACATATTGAGCGTAAGCAATGATCAAATAATACAATAAGAATTCAAATAATAAAATTTCAGCAAGTAAAAAAATGCATCTAATAAAGGTACATGTACCTTGTGCAATATGCCACAAGCAGACAACCTACTAGTAGGGTGAGCATTCGGTTTATTCGGTTAATTCAAAATTAATTTTGTATAATTTTTGTATATTTTTTTAAAATAAATTCGGTAATAATTTATTTAATTCGGTATTAATTTTGTATAAACTTTGATTCGATTCGGTTATGTAATATTAAATCGGTTTTCGGTTGTGAAAGGTAAACATGGGGATGTTGGTACCGGAAAATCAAGTCTGGTATTGCGATTTGTGAAAGGCCAGTTTGTTGAATTCCAAGTTAGTACTATTGCATTCTGTGGCTCGTGTTCCTATAGCTAGCTGCGTTATGGAATTCGGACAGGAACCATAGAGTCTTGATCTTATTCATCATGATGGTGCAGCAATCGACCATAGGTACTGCATTCTTCTCGCAAGTAGTTTCTGTCAATGGTGAATCAGTGAAATTTGAGATCTGGGATACTGCTGGGCAGGAGAGGTATCATAGCTTGGCCCCTATGTATTACAGAGGAGCTGCAGTTGCAGTGCTTGTCTATGATATAACGAATTCGGTTACTGAAAAAGCATACAAGTAAACTTATCTTTTACCTAATCCTAAAACGAACATGTGCTTTTGAGTTTATCTTTTTGTCCTCAAAAGAATTTACTTGGAGAGGAACCCCTCGATTCTCATCTAATTGACTATTCATCATGACTTTGCATTCTAGTTAACACTAGACCAAGAGAATTTTGAGTCAATCAACTTCAGAAAAGGAATTAAAAAGTTATATGTGGCCATTTAAGTATCAAATTATTGAGATTAGATAATTACATCTTACTTGATCTCGAAGTCATTTATTTTAGTCTATCTTTGTTTTGACTAGAGAATCTTTTGGATGAATTTTCAAACCTAAAACAGAAGGTTCAAAGTATGTGATATTGGAACGGCAAGCTTGAGGACATTGTTCTTATCTGAAAATTAGGAGACCAATTCTTCACAAGACTATTAAAGCTTTATTCATTTATTATATATTTAGCTAATATAAGTTGCTTCTCTCCTAATTATGTTATTCATCAGCTATCATGACAAGACTAACATAGTGGGAAGAGATCTGAATTGTGAATTTGTGATATGTTAAGATACACGAAGGTTAGAAGTAACATAATTGTTTCCTCTCTAACTTACCATCTCCAAAGTTCAAACCAATGCAAAAACATACACTGGTTATATTCTCAAAAGAAACTCAAATTCTGTCTTAATCATTGTGTCATTCATTTTGCAGGCTACATTTACTCGAGCAAAGAAGTGGGTTCAAGAACTTCAAGCCCAAGGTAGCATTTAGTTCATTTTTATAGTTGATGTGGATAGAGTTCACTTTTTCAGGATTGAATGGTTAAGTGACTCATTTTCTCATCATTCAATATGTTTGGCTATTGTAGCATTTTTATTTCACTTTTTGAGTGATCTTCATGAATGACCAACACTTTTAAATTATTCCCACTTACCATTTATGCTCCTCTTTCATTTAACTTATGTTAGGAAAATGCATAAGCACAAACAACATCAACGGCTAGTAGTTAATGAGTTTTTTTTTGTTGGCCTTGTGTGTTTTCTTCTGTTAATATACTGAAGCAATTCTTCAAGCATAAGTTACTGCCTGTTTTATACGGGGGTTACATTCTGGATTTTTTCTTTTTCATCATGCTAAATAATTATTTTTTTTGTGATCTCAAAAACTAAGATCATTTAGAAGAGGAGATTCTGTGATAAAATAAATGCACTATTTTTGCAGCATTATTATCATTGTGATGTTTCAAAAAAAATCAAAAGTATATATATACATGTGTAGTATAGATCTGAAAATAACTTTGTTTTAATCGATTTACGACTAATCTAATATCCAGAAACTTTATCGTGTTTCAGGTAGCTCAAATACTATAATTGCTCTTGCTGGTAATAAAGCTGATCTTTTAGAAGCTAGACAGATCACAACCGAGGTAATATTTCTTGGTGGTGCCTTATCCATTGCATGTAGATATTTAGTGCTTAGAACATATTTAGCTTATCTTAAAGTCAATGAGCTTCACCTGATAAACATTTTTTTAGAAAATAGAATAAAATAAAGAGATGATGAGTAATTTAGTGTCACCTAAAAGTACTCATATAAATACTACATGAAGGCAATGAGTCTAGTACCTGGTAGATTACAGCTGGAATATTTTAAGTTGGCAGATCAAACATGAGCTTCTCCACACAAGCATTTGCAAGCATGCTTCCTAATTTTGAGAGTTAATGATATACATTGGCCTTCCTACCGTTTCAATGATCCTTCCTCTATTCTGTTGGGCACCTGATTAATCCAAGCAGAAAGCAGATTGGTCAATTATAGTGGAATGATGGCTCCATTTATCCTTCAAAGATGATTTGAATCATTTGATTCCTAACAGTCCATAAAGTCCATAACCATTCTTGACAAAAGGTGTTATAAGACAATGCCTACTGATTCCTTGAAGCTATGACAACCGAATTCCATAAAATAAACTCTCAAAGCATTGATTGATAGGAACTTGAAACAAGTTAATCAGACATGTCAATACTGAGGCAAAAATTCTGCAATGTTGGAATAAGATGAGTTGTAGTTCTGAGGTGCATTCGCAATTCACCCACTCAATATTCTGAATCTGAACACCCTTCATAAGTAGAACATCTCTAATTTTGATCTTCTGGTATAGCCAGGCTATAATTTTTTTCCTTCTATTTAAACTCTGAATGAATACCAAATCAATTCATACAACATGCTCCTGATGCCAGCGAAAAGCAAGAAATGGTATGCATTTTTCGCAGAATAACTACCAAAATAGTTCAATCCCCAAAAATATTGATTAGAGTGATTCTGAAATGACACCAGAAAATTCCATTCGTTGGTTGATTCTCTTTTAGTTCATAAGTAATGTTATTTCTATTTTTAACTGTTCAAATGGCCGTGGAAATTCATGCATTAGTCTAACATGACCTGTACAATTATCCCTCCAGACATTGTAGTTGCTTTTTCCATCATCGATCTTGCTTTTGATCACAAGACTAATGAAATATCTCACTTAAACCACTTTCATGTAATGGTCTATCAACCAGGCTCCAATTAGCTAAGTCTCCATTGTAGATGCTATTTACAGGAGTAGCTAGTTTGTCTATCACTGCTGATAGGATTTTTTTATGATCTTTGAAACTTTTTATCTTCTTGTCTTGAAATCTTTATTTCCTCCTATATTGAAGATGATGCGACAATTCACTTGCAGGAAGCCCAGACATACGCACGGGATAATGGTCTTTTCCTCATGGAAACTTCAGCCAAAACAGCGATTAATGTTAACGACGTATTCTATGAAATCGGTAAGTTCCTTTACAATGTATCAGCAAAGCATGGAGCTTATCCCACTTGAGGATATTCTCATAGAACTTGAAATTTCTTCCAACTCCAACTCGACTTCCATAATATGCTTTATATTTTTGTTTAATGCGCAAGATTTATCTACTTAATGATGTTGATTAGGCATGGAACAGTCACCATGCTGACATTTTTTGATGGTAAATCCCTTTCGAAGGGATTGCCAAGCTCCTGAATATGAATCCATCTTTCACCCAAAAGGGGCGCTTCATGCTCCATTTATCCTAGTTGTAATAAACAGTTAGTTGCCTGAAAATTCTTCTTCGTAGCATCACTTCTTCATCACTTTTGGTTTTCTGCGACGATGAAATAACTAACACTTGTTTTGGTGGTTGTGTTTCAGCAAAGAGACTAACACAAGTGAAGCCATTACAGAACCCTCATGGAATGACTTTAACAGGCAGACTTGATGACAAACCAGTGGCTGCTGCTTCTTGCTGCTCTTAGTCAACATTATTACATGCTTTTTCTCTGGAAAAAAACACTCTGACGTAGGGAGAAAAATGTTCAGAAGCACACAGTTTTTGAATTTAGTGATTTGTGTGTGTGTGTTTAATGATCAACAATTCATTGTAAATTTAGTTCCAGTATTATTTATAAAGAAATCAGTTCCTTTACCAATTTATAAATTTTTAAAATTTATCAAAAATAGTTAGAGTTTAAATTACGATATGACTATTTTTTCTCAAATTTTAAATTTAAATATGTATAATTTAAAACTGCTGCATATTTATTTTTTAAGTATTTGTATATTTAAATTCAAAATAAAATGATTTTAATTATTTGTATATATAATTTAAATTGCTATCAAAATTTTAGCATATCTGTTTAAAGTTATTTGATTGCTATATACATACATACGGGTGGATATGAGATTTGATCATAATGTACTTGTGAATGAAAGGGATGTGTACTGTTAAGTAAAGAATCTTGATATTGATAGTAGAATAAAGCTCCGGGGGTGGCAGTGGAGATCCTTTGATCATAATTTTTGATTCATTCTTGATCCACTGTACATTAGCCTTTGGATCTTATCTAGATAGATCAGTACTCGGATCTTACCTTCGATTCAACGGTTGATGTGCAGTGGACCATGAATGGACCAGGGATTGCGGTCCAGAGGATCCCAACTCCGAAGGCGGGGTGATGGATAGACCTAAGAAAATAAGAGATTTTATCTAAATATGATATATTAAAGATAAATATAATATGGGATAAGAAAGTAAAATAGCAATGAATGAAATATTTTTATTAATTTTTTAACAAATGTTTAGGTGACAAATAAAAAGATTTAAAACAAATAAATGAGTGCTTTAATAAATTAATGCTCATCGTATTTTTTTTATTTTAAAAATATCTTTATCTTATTAATTACTATACAGAGTTAACTGCTATCAAACAAACCATTTTTTCCCCCACCATAACGTTTATTTTCTCGTTATTCGGAGATAAATTTGATATTTAAAACAAATAAAAGAGTGCTTTAATAAATTAAATTAATGCTCATCAAAAATTTTTTTATTTTAAAATATCTTTTTGTTATTAGTCACTATACAGTTACTACAAAAAAAAAAAAACCAAATCTAGTTGATCGAACTGGAATCGGGGATAGGTTGACGACGGACGGAGAGCTCGGGTAGGTCAACAGCGAAGTAGAAGTTGAATGCCGAATTCGAATTAGGGTAGCATTCAGACCATTAATTGATGAAACAAAGTTAGAAAGAGAATTGAGACAAAGCTCGAAAGTAGCAAATATACGAGATAGCGAAGTCGAATACCTCTCAATGTTGGATTAAGTAAGAGAGGATTAAGAATGATCGCATTCAGTTAATCTGCAAATGCAAGCTGGTGGAGAGGTTTTTTTTAGCTTTCTT
>JBAMIE010210459.1:0-10338 GCA_037177295.1 Kaempferia parviflora
AATCATACAAGCATCCTCTTAAGCATTTCATCAAACATGTGTTGTGCACCACATGAAACATACATGGTAACTTAAAACAAAAACATATAAGAGCATGCTAATATTCATATATCATTCATATATCTTAGGAACAAATCATAGATCATAGAAAATCATTAGCATACATGGTTGGGTGAATAAATTTTCCCTAAATCCTCAATTCATTGCTTTGGCCGAAACTTCTAAAGGACCAATCTCTAGTTTTTTCATGCAACTTAATATACCAAGCTACTTATACCACAGGTGAGGGGATACTTACATCCTTTCGCTTGATTTCTACCAATTTTATACCCTTAGTCGAAGAAGAAACCGGCGTCTCTCCGCTTCTGAGATTTCCTTGGCGTATACGGTCCTAGGAGAGGAAAAACCTTGGGAGAAATCTTCTCCTTGCTTAATTCCCTAAGGTGGAACCCTAGGGTGGAGTTTTGAAAGGGTGGGGAGGGAGAGAGGTTCGGCGGCAATGAGAGGAGAGAAAAACAATGAGAGAAAATTCTAACCCTTGCCTCCTCATCCCTCCTATTTATACTAATGAGAAGGCCCAAGTATCTCCTCAAACCATAACTACAAATCCCCTTCCTTTTAACGAGCACATCCCTGCTGAGGTCTAAGGTTTAAACCCCCGCTACACCCCTTTTTTATTTTATTTTCTTTTATTAATTTTTCTTTTGGAAAAATTCTCATATAATCCAATAAGCATAATACTAAAATTTATATTATAATTTGGGAAATTTTGGGGCGTTACAATCTCCCTTCTTGCTATCATTAGGAGCTAAGGTAGAACATCTAATACTCTCTAAGAGTGTTAGAATACATGTAGGTTCATACAAATCTAAGGTTGGAGAGTTGGGATTTAACCATAAATCTTATATATCAATCATCCGATACAATGAAACCCGCACACAAGACACGTCTCTTACCTTGAATTACTTTCGTTGTTATTTTATCTCCTTGCAATAACTTGTAGACTAAACAACTCCAAAACTCATTTACTGATTAATCTAGATATTCTAATAGAGTAGACTAACTAGTGCTTGAAATCACACTTCCCTGTAGATATGATAAATCTTTTATATTACTTCAATATTCATATACACTTGTGGGGACATCAAGTAGTCATACTAGACATGTACAACATATATGAATCATATGTAAAATCGACAATCTACTTCCCATAGGACATGTCAAACTTGTGTGCTCTTACGACATAAGTACAATCAATCAGTTATACTTCCAATGATACATATGAACCACTTATAATCAATTAAATACTTTCAATAGAACTGTCAATCACGTGTACACACACAACTAAATATAATCGACATGATCAGTCACACGTATCTATATGCATGTAAAGATTCATCTTACATCACCAAACAACATATATAGTAGGTAGCAACACCTAAAGTTCACATCAGGCATATGTGCACTGTACAATATAGGTATAGTCATCGTGATACCTCCAAACATACTCACCAAATATACAACATCGGCATAAATAGACATAATACTTCCACTCAAACTCATCAAAACATACGTACACAGGTAACGTATATATAATCAATCATATACTTCCAATGATACTCACCAAACACGAGTGCACACCCACGAGATATAACCAGTAATATAATTCATCAGTCACATACATCTATATGATTACAAAGATCCAACCCATGTTACCAACAACATCTACACAGTAAGTATCAATTCCTATAGTCCATCCTAAACACACGTACACCCCTAACATATGCATAAATCAGTATGATAACCTCTATGGTACACACCCTACACATGTGCATGCTACAGAGTAAGGATAACAAAAGATGAGACTATACGATAATAAACAGAGTATCTCTAAGATCAAGAAAATAAGTGTCAAGCATCAGATAAAAATAAGAATGGAGTCAAGGTAAAATAACCTAATCAATCATGAAAGTACCATTCACCAAGATCAAAGATTTACATAGGCCAAGGAAGAAATACCCAACTTTTCCAGTAGATCATGTCGAAATAAATCTCTGTTAAGATATCAGATAAATTATCAATTCTTTTCATCTCGAGTACTCCAAAATATTACGAGCCACTAAATCTCCTGACTGAGATTTTACACTTAAAGAGAGTAGTGTCCCAACTCCCATAATAGTGTACAGAAATGTCCTCCAATAAATATCGACAAAAGATCAAACACTCTGATAAAAAATATAAACCTCAAGATCCGAAATAAATGATCATGTGGATAAGGTCTTGATAAAGTCTTGGTCTACCTACTGAGATAATGTTAGTTGAGTCAACTAACCATTGCCTTCTAATCCTTTGTAGTACGATTACTCTACTTAAGGTTCTACAACCTCTAGCATCGATCACTAGAAAAGGAGGTAGAGAAATACTAATTCTCCATAATATCAGCATCATCACCAAGTGATGCTTCGCGGATCATCTCTAATTAGTTCATTAGTAAGGATCTCCCATGAAACAAATACGTATATCCTACACTGATCACGTTCATGATCAATCATCCTTTTCTACATCTGTACAAATTATGTACCCAAATGTACACGGGGTAAAAATAGACAATAGACATCGCTATTATTTACCTCGCCAATTAGTAATTATGAAGTAATAAATGATAATTAATTTCGGTAATAAATTTGATAC
Source organism: Kaempferia parviflora (assembly GCA_037177295.1). Lineage (NCBI taxonomy): Eukaryota > Viridiplantae > Streptophyta > Magnoliopsida > Zingiberales > Zingiberaceae > Kaempferia > Kaempferia parviflora. Next base: position 2,692 of record JBAMIE010210459.1, read on the forward strand.
AGAAAATACGATTTTATACTTCGTAGGTTTAAAAATGCGGACTTCAATTCTAATTTTATCTAGTATTTTACTTCGTAATATAAATTCGATAAAGTAATAAGTTATAATATAAAATTCATATATATAAGTGCTAAAGTAATAAGTTTGAATGGGTTAAAGTTTTTACACTTATCTTGAACCGGTTTATTATTCTTATACAATTTTTGCTACAGTTTAAACTTCTAAAACCTAAGTTCTTCCGCCGATGTGTCTTTCTCCTTGGCGTTTTTCTCCCTCGCAGCCACACGAAGCTAGGCGTTTTTATCCTTTACGAGGCATGTTTTCCTTCCCCGTGTTTCTCCCCCGTAGCTGCACGAATGTGAGCACTCTTTCCCTCTCCCGAGCAAGAAGCATGTCGTGTTTCTCCATTGTGGTTTTCTGCCACGCAGCTGCACGAATGTGAACGCTCTATCCCTCTCCCACGGCAAGAAGAAAACATTTTTCTCTTTAACAATTTTCTCCCCTGTAGCAGCACGAATGCGAACGGTCCTTCCCTCTCCCACAGCAAGAAGCAAGAAGCAAGAAGCAAGATCTCTGCTCGCTAGGTACCTGTAAGGCTTGATAAGGTTTGATAAGGCATCCTTAATTTGTCCGTTCTTTCTTAATTAGAAGGATCACATCGTCCATTCTTTTGCTTCCTTAATTTTATTAATATCTACTTCCTTAATATTTATAAAGAACAAATATGATTATTTATAATGATGATTTAATTACCCTAACTATTAAGTTTTCTAGTGACATGCTGAATTTTAATCATTTATGAATTATTATGAAATAAATTATATATTATAATCCTTTTATGAAATGCTACATTATAAACTTGATAAGTTGCTTTCTAGTGAAATGCTGAATTATTCATTATGAATATTATGAAAATCATATTTATAAAGCATAAATTATGAACGGATGATGTAGGTTATTCAATGAAAAGCAAAATAATGGACGATGAATTATAAATATCACCATAGACGGTCTCACAAGGGTTACATCGGTTTGAAAACTGAATTGGTAAGCAATGGAGCCTTTTATTTGTCATTTTCAAGCAAGTACTTAATATTATTTAACTGAACAATTTTGAAATTATAGAGGGAGAAAAAAATTAATTGCTAAAAATGAGGAAGTCGCTTTGGTGTAAAGTACGTGAGAACAAATCTAGCAATATAACAAATATGGAGATGCAGAAGTCGCTCTCCGACGGTGCCAAGACCAACTCATCCTGGCACATAGAAGCTCAGGTTGCGGGTGAGCCCTAGGAGGAATCTCCTGGCGTAGAACATTTGGGCACCAGCAATGCTCCCTGGATACATCCCCGTCACCTCCATCGCTATGATGAGTCTTTTAAAAAGGGGCAAGCTGCGAAACAACATGTCTTTGTACCACAACTTGAAGCTTGCTTATTTTTTTGTTTCTTCATTTTTTGAAGCTTTTTGCTTATTTAACATATGACATATAGATTGTCTTGATTTTTAAGCCATAGCTACTCTACTTTACTAGGACAAATATATTATTCTTGATTTGTTAATTCTGTTCTTTCATTAACTTCTCTATTAGATATTTGCAACATACTAATTTGTTTGATTTGAAGAACCATAAGTTTGTTTCCTCATGGAATGCCAATGGATAAAAGTAGTTTGTCCATGATCCTCGTGAGCCCCCTTTCCCTTTAATTTGATAGTGAATGTCATTTTACTAGATGCCTTCTTGACTTTGTCTAGCAGGAGGAAGGTGTTGAAGGGTTAGTTTTTAAAAATTTATTGTTTATCATTATAGTTCATACTTCACAGGAGCTCTCTACCGATTAGATTTTTTTTCTTGGTCTTGGGTGGATGTTAACAAAATCTACATGGGATGAGCAATAATCCAAGTGGCCTAAAGCATATCCTTGTGTGTTAAAAAAAGGATATATTTTTAAATTTCTAGCAAAAAGTTTGTTACTTTGTCTTTTATGTTTCCTTTACATTATACTATTTATTGGGATAACTAGGTGAGATTAAAGGAGGTCCATAAAAATCGTCAGTTTATTTGTCCAGTAATTGAAGAACGGTATAACTTTGGTGAGCATGTAAGTTATATCATTATTTGCATTGCTCGATTTTAGCCATATGAAAGTTGACTCTATGAAAATTGACTCCTTTATACTTTAATGAGTTTTAGAATGTTTGTCTAATTGTGTGAAACTTTTTGCTGTAGTTCTAATGGAGTTACTTTCCTAGCAATACTTTTTTTTTGCATTCTTCCAACAACTTTGAGGTCTTTATTTACCACTAATATTGATAACTTATTTGCAAAGGAGCTGATGTAATGTTGTTGTCAGTTCCTTACATATGACAAACTTGAGATGATAAATTGTTATTTCTGAATCCTATGGTTAGATATAGGTTGCTTGTTTATTAGATGTATATCTTGAAAACAAAGAATAATTGTACAATATAAATTCTCAATAATGATGCAATGAGAATTCTCACCTGCTTATTGACTTCTTTCATTTATTCTTCATATGGATGTTTGTTCACATATTAGTTTTGTTTTATAGGGTTCTAGCATGAGACAATTCTTTAGATAATATCTGGAGTCTATTTAATTAAATGATGTCCAAGTAGGTTAAAGGTGGTTTTTTATATTAGTTATAATTTTATTCCTAGTCTTCTAATATTGCATTTCTTTCTTCTTGTTATTTAGTAGCTAGGTTGATTGAAGTCAACTAACTTGAGTTATTACTGTGTATTGTTTTCATCATAATATTATTAGTGAATTATAGTTAAATTGAATCTAATACATTTTGTATTTTTTTACATTTTATTTTACAGGAAAAATCAAGAACAAATATTAAAATCAATTTCAATTTGATGAAGTCAGAAGTGAGTGGAGTGAATTTATCTATTCGTATGTAATGTGCCTAAGTCGTGTATGTTGGAATAAATATTTGGGATCATTGTAGATTTTAGTGCTGCTCTTGTGAATGTAATTTATGATAAATAGTGGATGTAATTTTGTGGATATACTTTTGGATATAGTTGTGAATATATATCTGTGGATAAAAAATTATTGTTTAATTTTGATGAAGTTAAAAATATATTTTTACTTCACTCCTTTAAGTTTATGGCGAAGTTATACAATATATTTACTTCGTCAATGAATGTAAATTGTGAAGTCTTATATCTTCTATTACTTCAGCATGTTACATAACCAATGAAATATATTTTTTACTTTGGCAATTAATATAAACTGTAAAGTTATATATCATCGATTACTTCAACACTTTACAAAACAAATGAAGTAAAAGATATTTTTTTACTTCAGCATCGGTCTAACTCTGAATCAGTTTTTGCCTCCTTGAACCGGTCAAAGACTTCACTTTTTCCTATATGACTTTGGTGATAAGATGAAGTAAAATAGTACCCTATTACTTCACGTACGTCTACTTCGGTAATTATCTACCTACGACTTCGATGAATATGCGAAGTAAATCAAGAAAATTCTACTAGTGTGTATATGCAAATTTGTCATAAGCTAGAACAAATTTTAAGTTTCTTAGCCAATCAGAATAGTTAGGTCCAATTAATTTATTCGAGCCAATATAACAGATAGTGGATTCCAAGATACCATATCAAAAATATAATAAAATGAAAATAATTAACATTACTAACTTTTAAATAATTCATAAGACAAAATATGTGGACTTTTATACTTTGAATTACCCCACTAATTTTAACATTTTCCATCACCCTCTAATGGAAACAGGAAATCATACTTCCTTAGTGAGTACATAGAGCCCAATTAGCCAATTGTGATCCCTGAATTATATTAGTCTATCACACTTCCCAAAAGGTATAACTCAATTACATCATATGCAACTCTATGTATTTCACCTCACGTTTGATAAGGGCCCAATAATATGATGTCAATTATCATTACATGTCAAGTCAACCCATCAATGTTGGATTGAAATGAATGGTCATCATGCTTCCTTCAATGACATGAGGCGAAAGCATGAGAGTTCCACCCAATCCACATCACTTTTGTTAGTGGAAGACACAGCTTTCCGACATCCAGGTCTCCCCACTGATATGAGCCAGACACTGACCGCAGGTAGTGTTCATCATGCTACCACTGTTGATGGAAGGCAGTGGAAAATATACTCTTTTATTTTTCCCTTTATGACTTGATCTAAATTTTGAATCATAATCAAAATGAGGGATTTTTATTTTAAACACTTAGGGGTTGCTTGGTTCAGTAATGGGAATGAAAATGATATTAGTGGGGAATGATAATAAGTATCACTAATTTAATAGGGCTGCTTGCTTTAGTAAGGGGAATGAGTATCATTATAAAAGATGTTGCTTGGTTATATCCTATTTGTGAATAGCAATGAGCTAATAGAGAAGAGAGAGATTCGGTAGAAAAAAAAAAGAGTGGGAATGAGTTTCAATACCTAGGTTTTAGTGGGGAATGCATGACTCCCAACAAATGGGGAATGAAACTAAAGTAAAAATATGAAACCCTCAAACCAACCACCTATATTTCATTCCTTTACCATTCCCAATATATCAAACCCTCAAAACAAGCAGCCCCTAACTATTACTTGGATGATATAATATGTTTCATGTATGTTTGTTGGATTCAAGCAAGTGAGCAACTATGTTATAAAATAATATACATGTACATATATTTATATACTAGTATATATCAAATATATTCAATTGCACGCTTATGTTTGTTTCCAACCATGTGGGTTATAATATTGTCGTGTGGCATTGTATCTAGGATCCATACGTTGTCATAAGGGGGGAGATGTTGCCCAATTTTCGTCGGGCAAGGACTCCTTGTAGGATCGAAAGCGCTAGAGGGGTTGAATAGCGCTTGTGAATTTTTCACATTTTTGAACGTAAAAACTATTGAGTTAAAGCACAGCAGAAAAGGAATAAACTAAGCAACATAAGAGAAGAAGAAGGAGAAGGGAAACACAGGAACACAAGTAATTTTTCTTGGTTCAGAGTCTGTGGTGACTCCTACTCTAAGGCTCACACTCGTTTAGTGTTTACTTTAGGCAATTCACTATAAACCTTTTTTAGAACCTCCGAAAAAGAGAATCGAGTACACATAATAGAGAAGAAATAGTATAACAATCCTACACTATTTTTTATGTAATAATTAAAGAATTAATAAAAAATTCATTACCCAACACTTTTGTAGATCACCGAATCGAGCTTGGGTATTGGGTGGAGTAGCGTTGCAGCAAGCAGTAGCATGTTGAAGTCGGAGGGCAAAATGGACATTGAGGCTTGTGTAGAATTTCAGTCTCTTGCACTGGCCGAACATCTCTTTTAAAGAGTGTTGAAGGCGCCTCCAGCTCAATTTAGATCAGTGTCAAAAAGCCTGGCTCTTATCTGACTAGAGGTACCTTCATGCAAGCGAAGGCAACTTAAGTCCTCCATGTGGCAGGCGTTGAGGCAGAGTCTATCCTCGAATCTGATCTGCACGGAGGCGTCTTCATCACGTGGGAGGCCCCTTCGCGGTTGTGCACCGATGCACCTTCTTCATGCCGAAGGCACCTTTGCGCCTTCTGCGCAAAGGCCGCTAGCCATGCTAGCCAAGGCGCCTTTCTTACCATGGAGGCGCCTTGGACACTGTTCATCCGAGGTGTCCTTTGTTCATTTCACTTCCTGAAAGGCATATTAGTCCAAATACAAAGGATACACTACAAAATAAGGTTAGCACAATAAAATATGGTTAATAAACCATTTAACAGTAAATGGACTGTTCGGTCCTGACTTTTAGATTTCAACTAAAATTCTAGGTCGGATCGACGTCTACTATTCGCTCAACGAGGAACGCGTCCTCGCCTACTCCTCTCAGGAGAGTTTACCTTTTACCACCCGGTTCTCCTAACCATTTAGACTTTTACTCAGCATCTGAGACTCATGACTTTCCGATGGGCGTCCGATCCTCGACCCATCCAATCTTTCACCTGATGTTCGTGACCTCCAAGATTTTCACCTACGTCCGATCCTTGACCCGTAGGAATTTCCACCTGACGTCCTCAACCTACCAAGTCTTCCTTGTCTAGCCGTAACTAGGGCTTTCAACAACCTAGGGTTACCTTCTTCTAGGACCTAGGGTTACCTCCCCTAAGATTTTCCACATGCCTAATTTCACTTAAGACTTTTTTGCACACTCAGTTCAGCTTTTTAGAATAATAATAAAACTTAACTTAGAACCTATTTCCATTATCAAAACTCAAGTTCAATCATTGATACACCTGGCACTAATAATCTCCCCTTTTTGATTATGGCAACACAGTTCAAAGTTAAGTTAAACAAATCGATAACAAGTAAGAACAAGTAAGTAATTTCACACAAAGAAAATTTTTCAAAAGATAAGTTTCTATATGTTAAAACAGAACTAAAAAATTCTTAAGTTAAAAGTTCAAGAACTCCCCTGAAACATAGCACTTTTTCCAGTTTAAAATCTAGTTCTAAAACATACTTTAGCTCAAAAAGAGTTTAGAAAATAATTTAGTTTTTCTTTTTCAGTAAATAACTTAAATAAACTTTTTCTAAATGCTTGATTTAAAGGATTTCTTTGAATACATAAGCACTTAGATCTTTTGGTTCTTTGAAAAAAAAATACTTTGTTTTTCTTTGTTTAAAATTTTATCCTTAAATAGAATATGTGCCTTCAAAAAAGATAATAATTTTTGAAATTAACTTCTCTATTAACTTAACTTCTTTTATTAACTTAACTTCTTTTACTCCCCATTTGACATATATCAAAAAGTACTAAGTGGAGAAAAAGTTGTTAATTTGTAAAAAATAGTACTTAACTTTGAAATTTTTAATTTAAAAACTTTAACTTTAAAACTTTTTAACTTTAAGTTATATTTTGGAAAATTTTAATTTTTTATAAAAAAATCTTGATTAATGAATTTAAAAAACTTTTTAACTAAATGCTTTAAATTTATAGGGGCAGTTCATTTTTGTCCTAGAGTCCAAGTATGGAAAAATCAGAAAAAGAAGATATTAAAAGTAATTATTTACTTTCCTTAGAAGAAATATCTAATCTTTAGTTACTAGCTATTTACCATAAGATAGTAGCGTTCACTTGGTTAGTCAAGTTAAGTAAGTAATCAAGTTAGTTTGACTAAGAAGGATGACTTAACTTGATCAATTTGAATTAGTATTTTTTTGTCTAGAATTTATGTTAATGCACATATATAAGCATTTGAAAAATTCAGGCACTACCCTATACATTTCACATCATTCTAAGTGTTGTTCATATACAAGTAAGGTATTCCTAGTGTGTTTATGAGATGATCTGGCTAAAGTCTATGGGTACATGCTTTCTAAGGGTAAAACCTAGGCTAAGTCCAATATAATTTAGCCTAAAATTTTAAAACCAGCTGAAAAATATAATTAGAATCTATTTTACTAAGTATATTCAAACAAAAGATCATATAGGGAGTCAACATCACAGTCATAATCATCTAAGAAAGTCAGGTCAAAAATATCAAATACAAGTCTATCAAAATATGAATTTGTAGCGCCCGCCCTTATCTACTACTCAAGGCAGCGCTACTTACTTGACTTACATCTAACCATGCAGGAAATA
>JBAMIE010210499.1:0-10337 GCA_037177295.1 Kaempferia parviflora
ATAGAAAATGATAATTTGTCATTTTCTATTTTTCTAGAAAATGCTATATATTTTTCTAGAAAATAAATATGAAAAATGTAAACCAAACACCATTTTCCAGAAAACGCTCGTTTTCTAGAAAATGAAAATGAAAAATACGCTAACCAAACGCCCACTTACATAAATGAAAAAAATCTGCAGAAATGAATTCGAAGATGATGTGCCAATCTAAATTTGATCCTTGGAAGTATGCTGCTTTCTTAACTAACTGCCTTAAGGGAGTCCAGATACAAGCTATTGGTTAATGCTTGCATTCCCTAATTTCTGAAACCAAAGGTAAAGGAGTTGCTGGATTATGATATTTGCCCAGCCAGCTGTTAGGATGTTGCACCAATATCCACTTATATAATATGGAGACAGAAACCATAACTGATGAAACTCTAGGTCCAGAGCTAAACCAATGTTGCTGTGAATTAATGTATCAACATCTTGCGAGCCAAGTTTTTGTGGCAAGTTCCTAAGGAGTGAAAAGACCAAGTAAAGCTCTTCCTTACTCAGAGTCATTGTGGATATGTACATCAAGTTAAGAAGATCAGGGGAGTACAGATATTATCATTTAAGCTATTGTGGAGTTTGAATTCGATAAGGAAGCTATGGACAGGAATTGACAGGAATTTAGTGATTCTATAGCTTGGCATCTCAACCGTGTTTTGTGCCAACTTCTCATGATGTTTTTGTCCAGAATACAAATTGAATTCCAGCCCTATCAATTCAATGCTAAATGGGATCTCATTCTAGGCTAAGCCCTTCATTACACAGGCCAAGATTTCCTTGAATTGTGAGTTCTGAAACTAAAAATCAAAAACCAGAATGCAGTTTCAGAAATGCATGTTCTGGTTTCTTGTGCGCCAGTTAGAGAGGATGTTTGCAAGATATAGAGGGACAAACATTTGTGACTTATTGATCAAAGAAAATAACAGGAGGTCAAGAACCAGAACTTGGAACTTGCTAGAATTTTCAGGGAACAGATGTTCAGTGTTTGGTGTCAGCCTTTTGCTGTTCTGTACTAATGACAGCCAATGGTTAAACTAATTGATATATACACATCATAATCAAGAAGTCAGAAGTGCAGATGGTATACAATTAGAAGTCTTTAAAACAAAAAATGATGGAGGTTTGATGTCCCCATAAATGTATGAGAATATTGAAGTAATATAAAAAATTATCGTATCTAAAAGGAATTTGTGTCTGAGCACTAATTGGTGCGCTCTTGTGAATTAGCTAGATGATGTCAAGATTTGGTTGTGACAATATCAAATGAACATGAAGGTAATAAGAGAGAAAAGAATGAGAGAGAGAGGGGAAAGAAAGAGTTATCAAGGTCTAAAATAAATGCTCTTGAGCTTAGGTTTTATTGAAATGATTGATTGACATACAAGGGTTAACTAACTCCAGTTTCAAAACTTAATCATATAGGTAATCTAATAAGATACTAATAACACCCGTCAATGAATTGAAATACCCTACTTATGCTATCCAAATGCTAGTAAGAAGAATAGCTAATTTAGAGAGTCTGGTTAAATGATTACCCTTGTTACTAGAGCTCTCCGGTCATACGTCTCTAGATTAATTATATAAACTCTTCCTATCATTGAATAAAGTAGAATTCATTAAGCCCTTAGATTCACTTTGTATGATCATACCTTCTAGAATGGATTTTTCTTGCTAAATGAATGTGAGTAGGGACCCTTTGTCACCAAAGCCCCTTTCTCACAATCTAACAAGATCCATTCACCTACAAGGAAGATCTTAAATTTAAATGATAAAATGGTAATAATCAAGCACACATATGAACAATATCAACATCCAAGAACACATTCAATCCATTAACACATTTCATCTAATAAAATCAAGACAAGAATCTCGTCAACATAGGAAACTAAGGTCAATCCAAGAGTTTTCATCAATACATTCAATTACAATTACTCCCTTTACTCAATAACATGAAGATCACTCAAGAAACATGGAAAAATATCCAAAGAATACAAGAATTCAAGCCTTCATTCAATCACCAAGAGAAGAGGTGAAAGAAAGAGACTTATCTATGAGATCCCTCTTCAAGATTCAATTCCACGCTCCAAGAAGACGATGCGAAGGAGAAAATCGGTATCAGAATCGTCAAAAATCCTCATCGGAATCTTGGCACAGACCTTGATGGTCAACCCCTAGGGGAAGACCTCCTCCCTAAGTCAAGGGAAGCAACCCCTTTAAATAGGTGAAGTAATCAACCTGCACAGGGCCTCGACCACATGGTCATGTAGATCCACACGGCCGTATGGGGGTGGCCACGACCGTGTGGTACACGGCCATGCCACATTGGACGGCCCCATGGGGCTTCCTTATGTTGAGAGATTTTACACGACCGTGTGTTATCACACGGCCGTGTAGGGTTTATGTTGACCACTTGGTCATACGACCATGTGGTATCACACGACCGTTTGTGGGTTGCTTCTGCTGCCTGTGCAAGGCTGTAGCATAAAGTCACACACCCGTGTGACTACTGTACATGATCGTGTGCTGCTTTGATCACTTCTTCTTCATCTTTAAACTCTACCATGGTCTCTTAATGCTCCCAAACAAGTTTCGAGACACTTTTTAACCTTGATAGCACTCCAAAACATGCATCTTGCAGTGAAAACATAATAAGAGCAAATCTTCCAATAAAATGGAAGTAATTATGATGAAATAAATATAAACGGAAGTGCAATAGTGTAAACCATATACAATGAAATCAAGTGATGTACAATAAATCATGCATAGTGATAGATACAATCTACGCACATCACACCTCCAAACTTAAACCTTTGCTTGTCCTCAAGCAAAACCCTACAGCTAGTTTCATACACTGGTATAATGCATCATAATGTGAAATGAATATTTCAAACTCTATCAAACTATTATACTAGTTAGCATGTCCATAAGATGAATTGCATGTGCCTAATAATAAGCTCTCCGTGCTCGGTGAAAAAAGTGGTCAAAATTTATCAAGTTTCAATTTTTAATCCTGGTCAAGTCGCCATTCAATAATCTTTTCTTATTCATTCTCAGCAATAGTCACTTACCTGCCACATGCTTGGTTCATATTTCTTAATCAATCCAAGGTCTCAAAGGTGTGCTCAAGCCAAGAGAAACTTTATTATTCGTTTCCCCAGTAACCCAACTCAGTCTCAAAGGGGCAAATAGTAGCTTCCACTCATGAAACAAATTTTTAATCCTTTATTTTCAAGCAAAACATCTTTTTTTTTTCTTTATTTAACTATTGAGCACTTTTTACATATGCACAAATGTAATCATGCAAATGTTGAGATATATTTTTCCAAATTAGTTTTACTGACTTGAACACATCTAGTAACCAAAATGAAGTTTAAGGAATCATCATGAAAACTTCAAGTACTAATCAAAACAAATGAATCATGACTATTCTCAATATTATCAATTATCAAAATTTGGCAAATGTGAAAGAGATCTGTAAGTTAGGCACAATACAACTCTATCAATACAAATCAAATGTTCACATAATATGACTAAAGATAGAGAAAGATAATTCACCACATATGCTAGCATTAACAAGAATAGTAAAAGAAAATTTTACTATCAGACAAGTCAGCAGTAAAAGAATGAGTGATATACTCTATGACCATGGGAAAGAAACAACCTAACACACTAAGTCCAAGCAAAATGAAACAACATATGCAATCAAAACAAATCAACTAAGACAAATCAAAGAAAATAAAATCTTCACTAGACACCAAAACACCCCAGACTTAGAACTTTTATTGTCCAAATGAAATTACTTTTGTGGAAGAGAAGAAAGATCGAGAAAACCTGAAAATGCAGGGAGATGAGGGAACCCTTTCATGTTTCCCAATCTTCTATGATATTCAAATGAACCATCCACCTTAATTTGCATCAAACGCATATCTTCCCTAAATTCTACATTTATCTCCTATCTCAGTCTCTCATCATCCAAAAACAAAGTCATGCTTTGCATTAACTCTTCTTCACATTTGAAACAATCACGCAAGAGTTTAAAATTTTCTGCCGACATTCCTTCATACTCCTCTAATGTACTACAGAATTTACCATAATGAGGATGAAAGTTGTCAATTTCAACATGAAACCCTGAAAAATCAAAAGACGAAGTTGAATGCTTAAGTAAAAGAAGAGTTTGATGTTCTAGAACCCTTTTCAATGTCCAATTTTTATTTATTCTAATAGAGGTTAACTTTTTGTTTTGCAATGATATACTTCTATTGTTTTTCAAGGTTATCTTAAAATTTTTACCCTCATATTTAATTATGTGTTTATCCAAGAGAAAACTTAGATCAAATTTATGTTAGCTTTCCACCATTCTCAATCCTTCTAAGTTAAACTCTAACAATATAGCAATGTGGGTCAGAATCCTCCCAAAATAATAGGACTCTTATAAGAAGGTTTTTCCAAACGAACAAGGTGTTTGACAAAGAAAAAGCCCGAGTTCACCTTAAAATCCTCAATCATAGCCCATAGAAGAAAAAGGATAACCTCACGAATAGATCCATCATTATCTTTCTGACCAAAAATTATGTATCTCATTGCTAATTGCATATATTGAAATATAGGGTTAACAATATCTTTGGCCTTAGAGGCATATGGAGTGAAACTAGAGCGAACATTAATAAAACACCAAAAGAACTCACTATTAAGATTATGGGTTAAATTTCTTGCTCCATAACTTAGTAAATCAAAATGTGTATTAAATTCCTCAAGTGTCCTTACATAGGATCTATTAAACAATCTAAAAGTTATTTTTGCATCACCATATATGCCATCAAAATCAATTGAACTTAAGATTTCAAGAAAAATCCTAGGATATGTGCGATAATTCAACTTCATGAATTTGTTCCAACCCATTCTTCGTAAAAGATATTCAACATCATATCAAACCCTAGAATGCTCACAGTAGGAAAATTCATGTACCTAGTTGAATCAATGGTTCGCTTAACCAAAGAATTAAATCGGCATCTTTGCATTCTAAACAAAAACAAAATCAAAATCGTTACCTTCAAAATGTTCCCTTGGAATTGATTGATATGAAACCCTCTCTTTTCCTTTGTGATGACTTCTTACAAATTGGATACCTTTAAAATGCTTCGGGTCATCTCTATAATCATCATCCTTATTTCCTTTCTCAAAAGGGCTTAACATCTTGAATATAGGACAATAAGAGCCCTAAGGAGAGAAGAAATGTCAGGAGAAGGAAATATGATTGGAGGTAGAAAGGAAGAAAAGATTTTTTAAAAAAAAGGACAAAAAAGAAGAAAAAGGAGGAGTTAGGTGGCACCGCATGATCGTGTGCACTGTGTGCACACGGGCCATGGAATTTTATAATGCCTGTTCCCTAATCCTCGCACGACCATATGAAATCACACGACCGTGGAGAGGCTCCTTTGGGTTAACTAGTCAACCAAATCCCACGGCGGTGCGAAATCGCACGGTCGTGGAGGGCTTCATTTGAGAACACAGCCTACACGATTGTGCGAAATTGCACGGCCATGGAGGGGTCCTTACTGGAGAACAGAGTTGAAGATCTCCCCTGGTCGTGCAAAATCACATGACCGTGGAGGTTTTGTCACTGGAATACAGACTTTCCCCTTACACAACCGTGTGAAATTATACGGTCGTGGAGGGCTCCCTTCTGGAAACAAAGCATTTCTCTTCCACGGCCGTGTGAAGTCACATGGCCGTGGAGGGTTAACCTCTGCTACTGTCACACGGCCATGTGAAAATTTCACATGGCCATGGAGCCTTATTTTACCTCTTTCTTAGCTTTATTTGGCCTCCTTATTGAGTCATTCCTCCACGTAACCCACAAACAAAATTTGAAAGAAATTAACAACTAATAAACTGTAGAAAAACAAAAGAGAAATATGAAAAAGAAAATCTTAGGTTGCCTCCCAAGAAGTGTTTTTGTTTAAGGTCGCTTAGCTCTACCACCTTGAGACCCTTAAGGGACAATTAACCTTGGGGGGGGGGGGGGGGAGGGGTAGGCTACCTCCCCCAAGGGAGCTTGAAGCTCCACCACCCTTTAACCAGTCTTGTGGCAGGCAAATATATTGATACGCTCACAAGTGTATGAGTATATCGAAGTAATATAAAAGATTATCGTATCTATAGAAACTGTTGATTAATCACTAGTTGACTTCGCAAGTTGATTAATCCCAAGGGTTAGTTGTGTTGAAAGAGGAAAGAATGCACAAGAAAATGTTGGTGCAGTTTGCACTAGTGATCAAACTCATGATTTGATGAATGACAAATAGGTTAAAGTTAGACTATGTGTGTTCAGACCAGTCTATGAAGCTTGCAGGTTAAAAGTCCGGAGGTTCGATTCTGGTGCATCAGGATGTCCGATTCCTAATAGAGGCAATCCGGATGTTTGACTCTGGTGTAGACGATCTAAATGTCTGATTCTGGGGTAGACAATCTGGATGTCCGATTACGGTGTAGACGATCCGGATGTCCGATTTCGATGTAGACAATCTGGATGTCCAATTCCAGTGTCGACAATTCCGGATGCCCGATTCCAGAAGGTAAGTAAGGTAAGTCACTGGAGAAGAGTGACTTGTGAGGATGTGTTCCTGTTGGACAAAACAGTAGGTGTCAGACCGGCTTAGAACCATTTTAGGAATCTAAGTTGAGTGCCCTGACTAGGTTTTGATCCTAGAGGGACAAAACCTAATTAATACCACCCTTAACTATTGTGCTAACTCTATTTTGTAGGGTATATATTTTCTGTGCCTCTAACACTATTTGGCAAGGTCAAAAGTGAAGTTTAACAGCGGATGAACAGTGTTGAAGGCGTCTTTCTGGTTGCTGGAGGTGCCTCCAACACAAAGGCTACAACTTTCGGCGAAAAGGCGCGAGGGCGCCTTTAGAGCGCTAAAGGTTCCTTCCGAATACGCCTTAAGGCGCGTTCTAGGCGCTGAAGGCGCCTTTAGAAGGATAACTCATGACTTCGTCGTCGATAAGAACATGAGTCTTCGGGATAGACTTTTTCGGATTGAAGGCGCCTTCATAAGCATTGATGGCGACTTCAGAAGCGCTGAAGGTGCCTTCAGCCTCCTTTAAAAGGGGTGTTCGATCACAGATTTGAATACATCACTCCTACAACCAATTTCACAAGTCCTTGTGCGCTCTACGACTTCCCGGTGCTCCGGAACTTTGCTACTACTGCCGAGCTGTCGCTCCTGATCTCAGACCGCTGCCGACAGCTCTACGCCAACTCCCGAAACTTCAAACTAAGATTCTTCTAAATTGGTAACTTTTAATACTGTACTTGTACTTTTTAATTACAAGAGAAGTGTAGTCTATTACACTTCTCAACATCTATAGTCGATTCTCTCCTGGTATTCCCGGAAGAGATTTCTAGTGAATTGCCCAATGATACGGTCTAGAATACCGTGGGCCTTCCAGTAGGATTTGTCTAAGGATCCGAACGAAGTAAAAATTATTGTGTATTTGTGTTTTTACCTTTTCCGCTGCATATTTCTCTATTTTTATCATGATCGATATTCACCCCCCAATCGAAAGTGTTGCGATCCTATAAGTGGTATCAGAATGAAGTTTGCTCTAAATTGGTGAAACCACCTAGCAAGCACGGGGGTTTATTTTTTTTTCTTTCTCTCGGTTCTATGTTTTTCGAATTAGGTCATAACTGGTATAATTACCTTTTCTGATTAATTTTTTTTCGTTCGGAGAATTTTTCTCGAAGTTGGTGCAACACCACTCGGTAGCTTTATTTTTAATATTCCTCCCACACTACTAATCCAAGACCTAGTCTTGGAACCTCGTTTCTCTTTGTCCTTTTTTTTTGCAAGAATTATATAAATGACCCAAGCAGAAGGCTACAACACTGCATGCCCTCCTCTTTTCTCTGTAGATGACTTTCAATATTGGAAGAGAAGGATGGAGGTTTATCTGAAGACCGACATTGACTAGTGGTTCTTCGTGAGACAAGGCTACAAGGTTCCAATTGATCAACGAACAAATGAACCAAGCAAACTATAAGATTGGAACCTGGACAAAAAAGGTCCAAGTTAATAATAAAGCCCTCAATACTCTTCAGTGCGGACTAACAAAAAAAGAAGTGAACAGAGTTGGACCGTTTGAGAGTGCGAAACAACTATGGGACAAACTGATAGAATTTTACGAAGGAACTACTGACTCAAAGGTAACGAAGAGAGACCTACTTTTAAATTCATTATTTGATATAAAAATGCAAGAGGGAGAAATGGCTAATCAACTGCACGCCGGAATACAAAATATCCTGAATGGACTTCACATGATCGGACACCAGGTGGAGAATTGGTACATCATAAGGTATACACTAACCGCCTTTCCTTGAAATGCACTGTGGGCATTGATCGTAGATGCCTACAAAGTTTCAAAGAACCTTGCTAAGTTAAGATTAAATGAACTCTTTTGTGAACTTGAGCTGCACAAACAGACTAACGCTATAAATACCGAGAAGGGTATTGCTTTCCTTGTAGGTACAACAAAGTAAAACAAAATAAGAAGTCGATCGAAGCCCAAGCCTGAGTTTGAGTCCGAACTAGAATCAGACGAAGAAGAGTAGATGGTAAACATGGTCAAAAAAAATGTTCACCAGAAGAAAGATGAACTTCTCCAAGCAAGATCTAAAGAAAATGTCCAAGTCCAACTCCTGTAACCCAAAGACGAACATCACCTATTTCGATTGCAACAAAAATGGTCAATTCAAGCACGAGTGCCCAAATGAAGAAAAATCTAAGACGACAAGGCAAAAGAAGGTACTCAAAGCAACCTGGGATGAGTTAACCTCAGATGAGTCTGAAGTTGAAGAATCAAAACAGATTAGATACCTAACACTGATAAAGACCGGACTCGAATCAGACGAAGATGAAGAGTCCATATCCGAATCTGGTTCTGATGAACCAGCTGGGGTAATTGCTAATTTTTTAGCAAATTATTTTAAAATCATGTCATGTCATAATAAAAAATTAATTAAAATTGAGGACCACGCTAAACTACTCCTTAAGGAAAATAACATCTTTAAGGAACAACTGAATTTAATTTCATCAACTGAATCAATTTAAAATGGAAATCCAACTTAAGTTACAAAACTTGAGGAAGAAAATTCCATTCTAAAAATCAAGTTGAAGAAATGAGAGTTTAGTTGGAAAAGTTTACCTAGGGACTAAGTACCTGAACATGATGCTTGGATCCCAAAGAGCTTTTATAACAAATCCAAACTCGGATTCAAATCAAACTCCACTTTTAAATAATTCCTAACTCTCATTGAAACTAAAAAGAAAATTCAAGCCTGGGTTTTAAAAGCGTGTTTAACCACGCAAGTAGGACCTAGTCAATTTTACGTACCCAAAAATCAAATTAACTTTATAAGAACTAAAATTGATTCAATCAAACCAATTGCAATCAAAACCTAACCTAATTCCCTAATTCCAACTTGGGTTTCAAACACAAACCAAATCCAAAATACAAAACTTACAATAAAGTAAAATTCAACTATAAAATAAATCGACATAAACCAAGAACAAAACCCAATTTCATGAATTTTGGGGGAGGCTCCAGACTAGATGGCACCTCAAGAAACTAAACTTTACCCATAAGGGTAATTAAGACTCGACTAACTAGAGATATATTTAACCTGACAAACAGTACTAGAGAAGATTATGAAGATAGTAAGTTAGGAAAGCCTTGTTTAT
Organism: Kaempferia parviflora; assembly: GCA_037177295.1. Lineage (NCBI taxonomy): Eukaryota > Viridiplantae > Streptophyta > Magnoliopsida > Zingiberales > Zingiberaceae > Kaempferia > Kaempferia parviflora. The sequence continues at coordinate 9,783 of JBAMIE010210499.1, forward strand.
GCATGTCTAGGAAGATATGACTTCGATCTGATGCAGATAACTTGGTGGAACTAACTAAAGCTATCCCTTTCCAATCTAAACTAGTTAGACCAAAGTTTAGTATTAAGTTCCGTGGATAGGACCATTTGAAAGATTTTGAACCATGTCGTTACTCTAATGATGTCCAAGTGACTCACCACAGCTTAGAAATTTATTCAAAAAAATTATACTATACCTGTGTATGATAACTTAGACTAGTGAGATGATTAAGGACATTAAAATTAACCTAATCAAACTTAACCCAAATTAAAATCAACCAATGTTTAAAAATTCTCTAGGCGCTAGTCGGGCGGCAACATAGCGCCTAGCGCCTAGGCCGCCTAGGCGGGGACTAGACGCCGCTAGGCGGATTCCTCGGTATCCCTTAATTTATGTGTACATATCTCGTAAGTTCTAAATTCACAAATGCAGTTCACATGCATGGATCAATATAAACCATTAAGTGCAAAAATTAGTGGTTCATAAGCAAAATATAATTGTTGAATAACATAAGTCATGCCTTAACAAAATGTGCTA
>JBAMIE010210505.1:0-10337 GCA_037177295.1 Kaempferia parviflora
GAGTAGACCACTAAGGGCGGGCGCTACATTTATAACTTTTGAAGGTGACTTGGTCTCCAACCAGATCCATTTAATTAGGGAGAAAACGGTCACGTGCCACGACCATGTGGCTCCCTGGACTTGATGTCTGAGGGCACAATGTGTAGGATCGATTTAGACGATAGAGGGGATGAATATTGTTCGTTCAAAAATACAAAATAATCACAGCGGAAAAGTAAATGACACAGTTGATTTTTACTTCATTCGGAGCCAACTTCGACTTCTACTCGAAGGCTCGCACCTTAGTGCTTTCGTTGGGCAATACTATAAGATCGAAAGTATTACAGATTATAAGTTTTGCTTTAATAAAATTATTACCAACTCCAAAATGTAATTTCGGAAAGACCCGGGAGTTGGTGTCGGCTTTCGGCAGCGGTCGGAAGTCCGGAGTAGCAGCACGTCAGTAGTAGCTAGTCTCAGAGCCCCGGGAAGTAGTAGAACGCGTAGGAACTTCTTAGAATTGATGATTTTGAGGGCTGGCCTCGAAGTGCTTTTATAGCACTGCTGAAGGCGCCTTCAGCTCCTTTTAAAATTTAACTATTTTTTTATTTTTTAAAATTTTAAATTTAAAAAATTTTAATTTTTTTAATTTTTTTTTTTAAATTTAAATTTTTAAGGAAGGATGGGAATAGGAAATGAAACTCACTAAGTTGTATGGGTTTGGTGATTCCCATATATTTGGAAATCATTCCTAAATTTTCATTCTCAAACCCACAATACAAACACTATCATTTACTATCATTCCATTCCCTCATTCCTAAACCCATGAACCAAACGCCACCTTAGAGTAATATTCCCTTTGTTTTAGTGTTGCCTTAATCTGTTTTATTGGCCTTAACTTTTTAGATTCTCCACCTAGGAGAAATTAGAAATAAGAATCAATTTTTAAAACTGTTGCATGTCTTTTGGTCAAGTAGTTTGCATGTTTAAATTGTTAGATATTATTTTTGCATTTATATTACTCGATTGAATCATTTTAAGTTAATTTGTAATTTCCGCTATGCTAACTCTGATTTATTTAGTTATTATATGCTCATTTGTTTTTAAAAATTCTTAACTTTATTCACACCCCACCCACCCCCCACCCCCCCTCTATGGTCGATTTCAATTCTACAATTTTGTATCAGAGCAAGTTGAGCTGATAGAAACTAGGAAAGCTTGTATAGTTGCATGTCTAGGCTGAATTTCTCTACCTGGTGCTTCTAGTCAAGTGAAACTAGCAAAAGTTATCTCACCTTACTCTAAACTAGTTAGACCAAGGGATTGTATTAAAGTTAATTTAGCTCCTGATTCCTAAATAGGTTTTGTCTAGAAAGTGGTCATTATTCCGATACTCATGAAGACCATGTATCTCACCACGGAAAGCCAATTTTTGAAACTCTTACTAAATTCGCTCACAGCAAAATCTGAATCTAACCTAGGACGAACTTTGCGCTCAAAATCAAGGACAAACAATTAATTGATTAATAACACAAGCCTAGTTCATACCCAAATCCAAACCCTAATTACAATCATACCAAACACAAACCAAACTCATATCCTGTCCTAAGCCTTAATACAATTTGAACAAATACTTGCTTGCAGATGTCTTTATAGGAAGGATTGAGCACAACCCACCCTCCTCTCTTTAATGGCAAAGTTTTGCCAATTGGAGGGGAAGGATGAAAGATATTCTTAAAACCAACTCAGAATGCGGGACAGTATCCAAAATGGAATCAACTTACCAAGAGACACAAAAGGTAAGCTATGCAGGTTTGAATCATGGACAAGCAGCATGAAACAAGCAATGTCAATCAAATGCAAAAGCCACTACCATCATTCTTTTTGGTCTAACTTAAGCCCGACTTAAGAAAGTCAAGTCATTCAAAGATGCAAAGAGCTTCGGGAAAATCTAAGCGCTAAAAACAAAGAAATCGAACCTGAACAAGTTAACTGCACCGATCTTATGGCTCAGTCAGATTTCAAGGACTCAACCAATGAAGTTGAACCTGAATCAGAACTTGAGCCTAAGTCAGAATCCAAACAAGACAACTTAAAGGTAATTGAGTCGGGTAACATCTCTTTAAATTTGAATTTATTTATTGAGAAAACTTTGTATGTTGAAAATTTCTTGTCTAATTTGCTTAGCATGAATAAGTTGTATGATACTAGCTATAAAATAAAATGTCTTTTAACTAAGTACATTGAAGAACCAAACTTAACCTTATTAAGAGTTAAGAAAATGACATATACACACTTAACCTAGCTTATGTTTCATACAAATGTCTTACGACACAACAAGAGAATACTTTTGAACAAAATAAGTAATTAAGTTATAATTGGCTAGGGCATAATTCGTATTGGATCCCTAAATATCATGTTCATTATATGGATTCAACTTATATTAACTCTAGCTCAAACCTAGGAGAAGATAGAAATTTCTGGACAAAAAGAAATAAACCTCCAATTTAGGGGGAGCTAACTTTGAGTTTCAATCAAACAAGGATTTAGGTCTTGTTAGGTTTATAGCTAGTCTGACTTAATTTTACTTATTCTAACGTTAACTTCTTTTGAATTTAAAGATAAAACTTAACTTCAGATGTTGATACTTAGCTTATTTGTCAAGATACATGATTACATACTTTATTTTGACTTGAACTCATTTGATTGCAAAGTCACTTACCTACTTGATTTTACTTAATCTCATTGCTTACATAAGAATTCATTTAAAAGATTTAAATTATTCACTTAAAGCTTGCTTAATTATTCACTTATTCAAGGTCATTTAACACTCACATATCAACACTTATATTACTTGTCGACTTGCTTTATTATAATGCTTAAGTGTTTACTCATCTAATACTTGTGCAAATTGAATTGATACTCATGTTTATGCTTACAAGTATTGTATGGTGATTTTGACTATTAAGCTTATTTGATTAAATTTACATGAAAAACTTGTCATGTTTTAACTTACTTAGTGATCACTTGAGTCAAATTCGTATCTTAGAGCTTAAATTACCTATATCAACATGACCATTTGAAAGCCTATGAATCATTCAAGTCATGTTAAGTTAATTATCATTTAACCTAAGTTATTAAGTCTAACCTCGTTATAAGTCTAATGTTAACATGCTTGATTAATTCTTAGACTTGACTTATATGAACTTGCATTGATGTGTAGTGACTTTTAGTTAACTAGTTGTAACCTTTCTGTTGACTTGGAGAATGTTTTCAATGTTACTTATGTTGACTACTCTATTTGCAAGTCCTACTTGATTACTGAATGTCTTTAGTCTACTAATTTTCAATTCTACTTTATTAGACTTCATGTGATTTCAAAATTGTTAAGCTTACTTACTAAAATTCAAGCTTATTAATTCATCACCTATCTAATGTCATTGAAGCTTACTTGCTTTCATTGAAGCTTATTTGCTTAAAGATAGTTTATCTAACTATTCAAAATGCTTCTAAACTTATGCAATCTTGTTCATTATTTTAAGCATTTACTAGTTAAACATACATGTATATTTGACCTAATAGTTAACTTTATGCTTAATGGTTGATCAACTTGACTATGATCCTTTTGACTTGGTTGACCCTTCGGGTCTTGTATATTGACTTAAGAGTCTGATTTTTGACTTTTGCTTTGACATGACTTAAAATTTTATACTTGTTTTGCATTCATTACTTAAAGTCTGATCTTTATATACTTGAGTTATTAGTTTGACTAGATTATTGAGTTGTGTCTTACTTCTTGTTTTCAACTTAACTTTACTTGAAAATTATTTTGAATATGGTCTAATCTAATATGCCATCGTCTGTTTTTTATTGCTTATTTGCATGTTAAGCCATTTTTAATATATGAAAAAGGATGAGAAAAGTAAAGGGTTAAAAATAAAATTGTAAAAGTAAAGGGTTAAAAATATAATTGTCTTAAACTCCAAATTCTAAGCTCCTTTTCTGATTAAAGGGAGCAATAATTAAGGGGAGTTATTTATTCACTTATATCAATTATTCATATATAACTGCATTAACTCTATCTTTCTTCATACATTGAATATTCTAAATTACTTTTCGTTATTGATTACTAACTTTAACTTAGTTTTCAAATTATCAAAATGGGAAAGATTGTTGGAGTTGAGTGCACAATATGTAACCTATGGTTTTGATATATGACTGAGGTTAAAATTAGATTAGTTGCGATCTAACCAGTTATGTCAAGTTTGAAGGTGCAGGAACCAGGTGGTGACTAAGTCCTAGTGGATCTAGGCATCTAAAATCCTAGTTGGGAACATGAGCTAAGTCTTGGTTGGAGACTAAGCGGACAAAATTCCTAGCTGGAGGCTAGGTGAATCAAGTCCAAGTGATTAACGCTTCGTAGACAAAATTCCTTAGCCGGAGACTAGATGAATTAAGTCCAAGTGATTAATATTTGGTAGACAAATTCCTAGCTACAAGCTAGGTGAATCAAGTCCAAGTGATTAAGGCTTGAAAGATACATTCCTAGCTAAAGGCTAGGTGAATCAATTCTAAGCGTGTGGAATCAGCTGGAGGTTGATTCCTTGGCAAAAAGTCCAAGTGTGTAGAATCAGTCGGAAGCCGGCAAAACCGAACTAGACGGATCAAATCTAGTCAAGTGCGAGTAACTTTATATTCTATATTATACTCATTACATATAACAACTATAAGGAAACATGTTTGACGGTTCCAGGCAACCGGGTAGCCAGGCGACCAGAGTGGCTTCCAGGCAACCGAGACGATAAAGTTATCGGCAACCCGAGCTAGTTGGGTCAAGATGAGATTTAACCCCTCTATAGGCGATGAGGAAGCTAAAGGTAACGTTATCTACCGGATATAAGTTGTAGCCAGGCGACCGAGAGAGTATTATATAAAGACTTTCGAGACAAAAGCTTCAAGACATCCAATCTATAAACAATTCACTCTTGTTCTCATGCTTTAAGTGTTCTTTCACCCTCTGTGCTGCGACACGCTGTGACTTGTGATTCATTTCCTTTCGGCAATACCTAGAGTAACATTTTCCTTTGTTTTAGTGTTTTATTAATTTGTTTTTTTTTTTTTTGCGCTTAACTTTTTAGATTCTTTTTATGTAAGATTTCTCCACCTAAGAGAAATTAGAAATAAGAATGAGGTGGCGTTTGGTTTAGGATGCAGGAATGCAAATGGAAATGAGTTTGATAGTAAACTGGAATGGAAATGGGTTTAGCCATTCCAATGTTGTTGTTTGGTTTATAAGCTCTGATAAGGTATGATTCCCTGTTTTTAAAATTAAAATTATTATTTTTTTTTTTCTCTTCCGTTTTCTTCTATCTCTTGATTATCTATTTAGATTTTCTACCCTTTTTTTTTTCCTTTTTTCCATTTTTATTTTTGTTTTCAATTTTTTTATAGTTTTTTTTTCATTTTTCATTTTTTTTCTTCATATTTTCACTTTTTCATTTTTTTTATTTTTTCATTTATTTTCCATTTTTTCCCAACATGCTGCTATTGCCACCCCTTGGCACCGTCGGAGCTGCAAGGCTGTTGTTGCCAAAAAAAAAAAAAAAGGATTAAGAATCGGGAATGAATTCTAAACTCATCTATGTGATTAGGTGTTGTTCATTCCCAAATATTTAGGAATGATTCTATTCCTTTATTCGCAAACTCATTAACCAAACACCTTTAGGAATGATTCAATTCTCTCATTCCAAGCCCCTAAACCAAACACCACCTCAATTTTTAAAACTGCTGAATGTTTATACTTCCGACTTGGTTGATCAATTTGCATGCTTAAACTATTAGGGTGGTGTTTAGTTTAGGGGTTTGAGAATAAGGGAATAGAATAATAGAAATATAAGATGTTTAGTAAATAAATTTGGGATGACAATTTTAGATTCATTCCTAAATAATCAGGAATGGACAAAACCCAAGTAAAGTAGCGGGTTTCGAATTGATTCTCAACTCTTTACGTATCTTTTCTTTTTTTTTTTATTTGGAGTGATTCCCGATGTAATTAAAAACATTTATGAATTTCAATTTTAATTTAGGATTAATTTGAATTTAATAATTAATAAATTAATTATTACTAATTAATTAGGGATTAATTATTAATTAGTATTAATTGAAGCAATTGATTAATAGATTTAATTCGAATTTAATTTAGGAATTAAAATAAATAATTAATTAATTAGGGATTAATAATTGATTGATTAAATTTGAATTGATTTAAAATTAATTAAAATAATTGATTAATTATATAATTTATTAATTAGGGATTGATTATTAATTAGTATTAATTGAAGTAATTGATTAATTATTTTGATTTCAAATTTAATTTAGGATTAATTAAAATAATTAATTAATTAATTAATCACTTTAATTCAAAATTAATTAATTATTTTAATTAAATCTGAAATTAATTAACTAACCAATTACTAAATTCGAAATTAATTAATTAATCCTAAACTAAATAAATTAATCAATTACTTTAGTTAATACTAATTAATTATTAATTATTAAACCTTAATTTGAAATGAATTAATTAATTAATCAATTATTTTAATTAATCCCAAATTAATTAATCAAATAATCCTAAGCTAAATAAATTAATCGATTACTTTAATTAATACTAATTATTAATTATTAAACCTTAATTTGAAATTAATTAATTAATCAATCATTAATCTCTAATCTCAACTTATAAACCAAACAACAATATTAAAATGACTAAACTCATTCTCATTCTAGTCACTATCAAATTCATTCTCATTCTTACTCCTGCACATGAAACCAAACACCACCTAGATATTATTTATGCCTTTGTCTTACTTGATTGAATCAGTTTAAGTTAATTTGTTATTGCCTTTGTCCTAACTCTGATTGATTTAGTCACTATCTGCTCATTTTTTTTAAAAAAAATCTTAACGCTATTTAGCACCCCTGCTAGCGTCGATTTCAATCCATCATTAATCTAGTTAGGATAAACTATAACGGCATCATTTTACATTCGTTTCATGTATTAGACCAAGATAGGATTTGATCAGCCTTCTTAACTAAGCTCTATTAAACTAAAAACTTTTGTTTCCTTTGTTTCTCCTCTTGAAAGAGGTAACATGATTTTGAATCTCAACCTAAGCAAGAAAAAAAAAATCTTTGATGGCAACAAGTTGAGAGCAAGAACAAACAAAGTAAATGGTATTAAATACATGATGTTGGATAACATGCATATTGCTTACCTCTAAGTTTGGACCAAGAGAAGTGTATGTTGGATCAGTTGCAATCAATGCTTTTTCACAAAGCTTGATCGCTTTATGTAAATCTCTAAGGTGACCCCACTTAGGTTGCCTAACAATTCCTGAGGTGTATCAAAAGAATTATTATCAAATTGTGTAACATGACAAAGATATTTAATTTCAGTGATTAATAAGTGGTAATTCCAGGATGGACAATAGTTGAAAATGGTCATTAAGTTACCAAGAGGTTTACAAGTAGTGATAATGACAATAAACTATCTGGACCAAACCATAAGCTCACCATACTCATCAATAGGAGCATCATAATCATAGCTGGTAGAAATAAACGGCCCCCCTGAAGAACGGCCAAAATTGGTTCCTCCGTGGTACTGGCAAAGTCAAGATTCACCATGTTACTCTTGTTTTATTCAAGGGTAGAGAAAATTATAGAATGCAATTATTTAACAAGTGGAAAAGTTAAAATTAATTTATGCATAGGTTATATACCATGTAGTAATTTTGGAAGGTACCACCACGTTGGAAGAATCTAGCTACAGCAAATGCAAGATCTTCAACAGGTCTATATGGCACTCTACCACCGAAGTCAAGAAACCTGCCATCCCACAGTAACGCGACAATGAAAGCAAACATATAAAACATGGTTGTGTGGCATTGAACAATATACAGTTGAGCGTAAAACGGAGTCCAAATGCCTCACCATCCACTCCAATTCTCGGTCCAAATTTTTGGTTTCTGATTTGAATTTGGAGTAAACTGATCACAGTAAAATCCATTGCAAGTGTTGATCTATACAACAAATTATGTAAGTCGGTAACATCTTCAATAGAAAACTTGAACGTATGGCTGAATATGGCGAAGGAATGTTGATGAAATATCAGTATAAAGAAAAAGTAAGAAAACACAAGCAGAAGCATGAAACTCACAATTGGATCAGGGGCATCAGATTGCTGGCACATCACCCATGGTACACCCGTGTCTAGAGAGGTAGCCATTGATGCTGACCAATTGATATATGTTTTAGCTGCAGGACCATAATGTTCGTCGACGTTTCCGTATTCATTTTCAATCTACCATCAAAAAGAAAACCAAATCAGCAACAATGATCGGCCATGCCTGTTCCAGAAATGAAACCTGCATTAGTTTCACTTTCTAAATATTTACCTGGGATAAAATGATGGGTCCACCTTGTGATGCATACAATTTTTCCTGCTTCATCATATTGACGATCTTCGCTGTGAACCGCTGCATCTCTTTCTGCAGTCATGATTTAGAAATTATGAATTATACACTCTAGAGATTTGGAATTTGATGGGGAGACAAGTAAACCTTGAAGGGCTCATTGTCGGTCCTAAACTTGATTCCAGGGATGAAATGCAACCAAACAGGGAATCCCCTGCATCAAATGAACAACTAAATAAAATATCCAGGCCTTGTAAATTGGCACTGAAAGAGAAAATCAAAACCCAAATTTAATTTACCCATAATTCCATTCAGCACAGACGTAAGGGCCGATCCGAAGGTGAACATAGAGGCCGGCCGCCGCTACCGTCTTCACGAACCGAACCAAATCCTTCCTACCCTCGAAATCATACTGTCGAAGACGAAGGCCGAACCAAATATTTTTTTTTCTTTCCAGGAAATCAAAGTAGAACAACATACATTTGGTAGGAAGAGTGAGAGAGGCAAGATTTGACCTGGCCCTGGACGGGTTCATGGAGGTTCCAGAAGACGTAGGTCTCGATGACGTCGAGCCCGCCGTCCTTGGACTTGTCGATGAGGTCAGGCCACATCTGCGGCATTCATTCCGGAGAGGCATCGCAATCGAGTATTATTTACTAGTTAAAGTGTGAAAAATAAAGAGAGGGCGGGCTAGGTGGGAGAGACCTCGGGACTGCTGCGAGGGTAGTGAATGGAACCGGAGATGAGCACTCTCCGACTGCCATCGACGACTAGCGCCCTGTGATCGTACGACACATTGGCTGCGGCGCAGAGCTGAAGGTCGCAGCAAAGCAACAACAGAAACAGCAGGAATTGCAGAAGCGGTGGTGGTGCCATCTTCTCCCTTCCTCCCTCCCTCCCTCCACGAGAGATCGAAGGGTATTTGTTTGTGGTTAACAGGATGATGCGTACGTAATGTAGTAAGTTGGGAGGGGAAGCAACGCAGTTAGCTTTTGTCGGCTTCTTTCCTGCTAGCTAGCTACTTTTTTCTAAGGATGGAGGAGTGATTGCTATTTGTGGTAGAAGAAAGAAGAGCCGCAGCTGGAGTGAGTCATCCATGAAAAAGACAGGAGAGCAAGGGCTGGAGGGAAAGGTAGGGAGGAGCCATTCACACCGGAGATGGCGATGGGTTTTGCTATTGCAATTGTTATTGATTATTCACTCTTGAACCTCCCCACCGCCACCGAACACGAACCCAATCATCCAACCCATTCACACCGGAGATGGCGATGGATTTTGCTATTGCGATTGCTATTGCTATTGCTATTGCTATTGATTATTCACTCTTGAACCTCCCCACCACCGAACCCAAACCCAATCATCCAACCAATACACAACGCCTTGACTTGAATTGTTCGCGGCCTGTCTGTGTTGTCGGTAATTAATGCGATGCGGACAAGCAGAGATTCCAAGGCTAAGAAGATGACGTCGACGTGTAGTCGGAGTTGATGCATCCACTCTTTCACGGAGAGGAATAAACATAGCGCGCGGATGGAAGGATTTGGAGACGTTGCCAATCAACTCAACTCCTATGATTATCGTTTCGAATTTACTGTCACGCTGCGTGTGTGTGAAAAAGTTCGTGTCACATGTGCTACAATAAGAGAATAATTGAGATCATTTCTAACCATAGTATTAAATTTAGTATCATTTTCGTATTAAAATAGTACAATTTCAGTACCAAATATTATTTCAGCTCCAACTCACTCACACCATTTCACACCAAAAAAAAATATTCTTTAGAATATTCTATTTATTTTATTCATATATTCATAATTTAATTATCGATATACATATTAATTTAATATTTATTTTTTGATACTTATTATATTGAAAATTAATTTTTTA
>JBAMIE010210513.1:0-10337 GCA_037177295.1 Kaempferia parviflora
TGTGTATATTAATGAGATAGTTTTATTAGGATTTAATTAAGTCTATTTAAATTATCCCGATCATCACTAGGAGATAATTAAAATTATGAATGTAACATTATTTAATTAAACCTGAACTTACAACTTATATGCATACCTTGTTTTGGTCGGCGACAAATTCAATGCATCGTTGCACACAAGGAGTTCAGACGCATTGCCGAGCCAGACTGACGCCTCCGAGCCCAGCTTGGGCGACGCTGCTGGGCTTGTCGTCAGGCTCTAGCAAAGCCTCGGGCTTGCACCGAATGCCGGGCTTGGGCGAAGCATTCGGATATGTCGCAGGGCAGAGCAACGCTAGGCTCTTGCGCAATACGTTTCGACCCATTGCGTTGGTGAAATTTTTGCAGTGGACGACAGTAGCAGAAGTAGGTGAGTTACCGCCTTAGGCAAAGCCGGTGTGGTTGATGGCCGCCTCCGGCCTAGGCGGTTGCCTCATTTAGAACATTGTGCGCTGATAGTGCTGACACAATGTTAAAGACACTAACTAGAGGAATGAATTGGTTTAGAGGAAAGAGGAAGAAGATTGGAGGAGAAAAAAGAAAGAATTCTCTAACCTCATTGTGTGGTTGTCACAGATCTTGTATCATCATCTCGCATTGTAGTAGTTATCATCGTCGCACCCACCCAATGGTTGAATGGTTTTGTCATCTTAGACAACAAAAGCCTTAGAAAGAATTCTCTAACCTTATTGTGTGGTTGTCACAGAGCTTGTGTCATCATCTCGCTTTGTAGTGGTTATCATCGTCACACCCACCCAATGGTTGAGTGGTTGTGTCATCTTGGACAACAAAAGCCTTAAGCGGCTTCATCTTAGATATTGAAAGCCTTGAGCAACTTCATCTTCAATAGTGGTGGAAGCCTTGAGTGGCTTCATATTTGTTGTGGTTCATCTTCTAAAGTGGAAGCCTCGAGTGACTTCCTCTTAGACAATGGAAGCGTCAAGCGACTTTGTCTTCTCAGACAATGAAAGCCTCAAGAGGCTTTATCGTCGCAGTATGCTTGTAAAAGCTTCATTAGATGAGTCTACTCTTCTTTAAAGTTTCTGTATAATCCATTAATACAAAAAAGGGGTAGGTAATTTTGAATCACCCAATTCAATCCAAATGGTCTTAGTATAAGATGATGCCCAAACAGCTATATATTGGATTAGGGCCATAAACGGGCCGAGCCGAGTTCAAGCCAACCTAGGCTTGAGCTCGGCCGAGCTCGACTCGATTTATACTGGCTCGACTCGAGCTCGCTCGAGCCAGTAGAGTTGAGCTTGAGCTCGAATATTTTTACCATTTTATTATTTTTTAATAAATTAATTAATATATAATATATTATAAAAATATATATATTATTACAGACTCGTTTGGATTGACGAGCCACCGAGCCAGTAATAATTAGGGTCAACTTTGAGCTTGAGTCAAGTTTTCACCAAGCTGCTCATGAGAGCAGTTTGGCTCATTTGCACCCCTATATTGGATGGATTAGATACCATCAGGGATGGTGTCCTCCACAATGCCATGAAGTAGGGTCCATTTAGGTAAATGTTAACACTGAGCTGACATGGGACGATAACAACTTTTGGTCCTTTCTCATTCAGTTTTGATTTCTGATATTATAAGCTTTCTAAGTATAATATTAAACATGGTGACCCATCCTTTTAGTTTCCTACTATGCGCACACATGAATTCTTGCATCTGGTCTATACTGAATTAGTCTAATCTAATCCAAATGTATGTATACCTATATATCTAGGAGGATTCATCTGTTCTATGTTTCTTGTGTGTTGTCTTTGATTTCATTTTCATTACCGGAGCATTATGTTTCTTGTGCTATCTTGTCATGTGTAGAATCATCAGCCAGGGTTAAAGAAGAACAAAAAAATATGGATATGGACGAGAAGCCTAATATATCTGAATCATTATCCTTAAATTGCCATAGAGATAAGACTAAAGTTTCGGGAAAAAGGGAGCGACGGAATCCTTCAAGTGTTGGTTCTGACATGCTTTCTAGGAAAAGCTCTAAAGCTGCGAAGGGCTCACAACTTGATGCAAAAGCTATTGCTGACATGAATCTTCAAGCCCAACAATGCATAGATCTGACAGAGAAAAGAAAAACAAAAATGCTTTCTTCAAAAGTATGAGATCTGTCATCATTTAAGTATTTTCAGCTTCATCTGATTTATGCAATTATAGTAGTTTTTTTTTAAGTTCCAATTTGATGCAGAAGTTATTATTCTCTTCCCTTGTTTATTACTGTTCACAGATTCTACGAATGGACTTCTTCAATGACCCTCATAAAAGTGAATCACAGAGGATGGAGGTAATTTACGTTTTGTCAGATTTTATTTTTTATTTGCGGCAAAATATTATCCAATAATTATAAATTAAGCAATATATGCACACAAGGGCAGCCTTTCCTCGAAATTCTAATATTTTGGCTGTTGATACCATTTTACTAAAGCTTTAAAGATTTTATATTTTGTGGCTTCAACAACATACGTTATATATCACCTATATAATCATTATCATTGTCATCATCCTTCATTAAAAAAAAAAAAAAATCATTGTCATCATCAAAGAGCCATGTTTTCACAACTATTTGAGGTTGACTATATGGATCTTATCTCTTAACTGACTCTCCTGTACATATTTTTGTTGAAATTGTATGATTTTTATTAATGCTGTTAATCTGTTATAATCATGTTCGTTAGGCTTCTGCTGATGAAGGAAAAAGATTCACTGCTAAGGGTAAACGAGCAAGTCAAGTTACTCCATTGGTTAGGCAAGACAAGTTTGTTAAAGCACCAGAGAATTCTTCTCTTGTTGATGCTGGAAGAACAGCTATACACTTACGTGAAACAACTGTTCATGTTGCCACTGAAAATCAAGGTAAATTGCTTGGCTCAAATAGAAATCGTCGCAAAATAAGCCTGATAAAGGCATTGGACTGGAAGGACTTTAAACCTAGCAGTGTGGCTGATCATCCTGATAGACTCTCTCATTCGATCAGCAGCACATTTGAGCTTAAGGTGCTTGTATACTTTTGTGGTCAATATTTTCTTTAGAAAAATATCACTACTGCTAATAATGTTCTATTCACTTCGTTTCAGGGAAAACTTTCTCATTGTCTGTCATCTAAACTGCTTCGTAGATGGTGTATGTTTGAGTGGTTTTACAGTGCCATTGACTATCCATGGTTTGCTAAAAGTGAGTTTGTGGAGTATTTGAATCATGTGAGGTTAGGACACATACCTAGGCTAACTCGTGTGGAGTGGGGTGTCATACGAAGGTATGTCGTAAACCAAAACTCTTAATTTGACTTGCAGTCTATAACCTTGTTGGTTCAAATTTCAGTTCTCTTGGAAAACCACGGAGATTCTCTAAACAATTTTTGAAGGAAGAAAGAGAGAAGGTTGATCAGTATAGAGAATCAGTTAGGACACACTATGCTGAACTTCGTTCTGGCCTTAGAGAAGGTCTTCCACCAGACCTAGCTCGCCCTTTATCAGTCGGCCAACGAGTCATCGCTTGTCACCCAAAAACAAGAGAACTTCATGATGGAAGTGTTCTGACTGCTGACCGTAGTAGATGCAGGGTTCAATTTGATCGTCCTGACTTAGGGGTTGAGTTTGTTATGGTAATCACTGTATTTTCTATCGGTTAATTAATATTGATTATCTAGTCTGTTTTGACAGATTGCCAAATTATTTTCTTTACTTTTACTCTGATTGGCTTGCATTATGAACTATATAAATTGTAAAATTATTTCTTGATTACTGCAAAATAACTTTCCAGTTTCCTGTTTCCTGTTTCCTGTTTTGACAGCTTAAATTGATGGATAAGGTTCTTTTGCTTCTGAAAACTTTTGCGTTGTCTCTTCATCCTGTTATTAAACATTCTCGAAGTTGGTAGTAGGTGAATTAATATGACTATTCATACATTATTATTCACAATTATTTGCTATTGCTGATAAAGTTTTATTTTCCCTGCTACTCCCAAGTCTCAAATAAAGATGTCAATTCACTCTCTTGTTGTATCAGCATCATAGAACATCATATGCTTGTGACTTGTATTGTGCCAGTCTAGTACTATTGGCATCTACCACTCTGGTGTAACCTGTGGTTAATTCATTGCACGTGACTATCAGCCACATTTCATTGACGTCTAGCTCAACATCAGTTTCAAGGCAACACACACCAGTTGACCTCATCTTTTATCCCTTTCAATCGTCTTAATTGCATGAATTTTTTCCCTTGTGCATGTTAATTCTTTTTCCTCTCAATTTATTTTTTCCCCATTGGTTCTGTCATTATTTATCTAATTGTTTCATTAAGAATATTCTGTGTGATATATCACCTTTCCCTCACATAAGCTGATATATGTTTTCAATGAGAATTATTATTTTTAGAACTTTATTTGAGATGGCTGTGCGTTTTGTCAGAAATTGGTTGCTTCACTAACCTCAGGCTCATAGTCTACTGCTCAACCATTACAGCACCAAATTATTAGCTATGTGTCCCCGAGAAGATTAATTATTAGCTACAACATTCACTAGCTGATAACAGTTATAAGAACTGATCCTGTATAGGAGATAATTATCTATCAATAACTCATCATTACAAATCATTAAATCACTCATCATCAGAATTCTTGCTTTCCTTATTCTTCATTGTATTGGGCTACAATGCTAGTTTGATCAAATCATTTTTGTGACTAACATTAACTCAAGCTATTTGATTTGGGTACATCTATGGACTCAAAACACATAAATATCTGAATATTATTGACCTGCCTAGATGCCTTATGTGGTTAGATACCGGGCATTATTTTATATCGAGTATGTAACATGGTCTTTTCATCCATATACTTAATTGGCTGCATAGCGTTTTTATTTAAAATTTTCTTCTTCTCAAATTATTTGACTATCCACAATAGGGATAATACTGACTCTTGAATGTCATGCATTTATTATTACTTATTTTTCAGGATATTGACTGCATGCCACTGAATCCCTTTGAAAACATTCCTGAAGCATTGAGAAGGAATATTGGTCTCGGCAGACACAGCAACAGTTTGAAGGATTTAAAATTAGAAGATTGCACCAAGGATTGGCGAACTGGAAATTCTATGAGACTTACTCCGAATGAGAGTTTTGACATTGGGGGTGGGAGTTCCCCTACTTCTACTACTAGTTATCAAATGAATACATTAATGAAACATGCCAAGGTTACTCCTTTTCACTGTATAGTATAATCTGAAGCATTCTAGGTGGCTAGTGAGTCATGTGATATAATGAACTTTTGGCAGGGGGACACATTAGATGCCATTGTGCAAGCTAAAGCTACGGTAAATCAAGTTGCTGTTGCAGCACAGCAGGCAATGTATAATCAGCCGTGTTCTCTTTCACAAATTCAGGAGAGAGAAGCTGATATAAGAGCTCTTGCTGAGTTATCACGTGCTCTTGATAAAAAGGTAATGTTTGCATGTTTGTCCAGTCCAATAATATGGTTTCTATTATGGCCTCTCATTATATTCTAAATGTCAAGACAGCGTTGAGTACTTTGAGTCATCACCAAGCAACTAATTTTAGTTGAACCAAACATAGTTTTAGAGTTTGCATGTTTTTTGCTGCAATCAATGATTCCTTAGATGCTAAGATGCATTGAAGTAGGAATGATGTTGTATGTGTTGCTTGGCCTATATGAGGTTTCTGTCCAATGACGACTGCAGTAGCAGTGAGTATTTCTCCTCCCAAATTGTGTCTTTGGCATTTTTCTGCATTCTCTATCTCTATTCAAGACACACCAGGCTCCTCTCCTCTTCACTCATCCTTCCTTTCATTCTGACACTTCTAAACTCTTTAAACAACGACATGAAGAGTTCAGTTAATGAGATTTTGAATCATCTTGCTATTTTGCTATCTTGAATTTGAAGATTGTATCAATAATACATAAATGGTCCAGAAATTGTGTGACAATATATCTTGTCGTCATGACATGGCTGGTGCTAATGAAGTGGCTCGACTACTGTACCAACATTGGGTAAAGGTGTGAGTGTTCGAGTTGCCTCATCACAAGGTAATCTTTGTTGTTTCTTTCCTTTCATGGGCTTTCATGGGACAAAGGTATCTAATAAATATTGTTGTTGACATCAACATGATAGGCTTTCCAGACCATGCTAGCAAGCAATCCTCTTCATTGGAACCCTGCCTAATAGTAAATAATATCATACTGTATCAAGCTACTCAATATTCAAAAATCCATTCATGGTTTCCTACACCCAATTTTGTTTTGTATGAAATTGTTTGTATGTATTTAGACAAACAAGTAGAAGAGATCAAGATGTATATCTTGTTTGTGCAAGAAGTAATAAGACTATATACGTTTCATCATTCAAAAGTCCAGTCATGGTATCCTACGCCCAATTTTGTTTTGTAAAATATTTGGTTATGTATCTAGACAAACAAGTTGAAGAGATGGATCTTTTTTGTGCAAAAATCAATAAGGACTATATAGGTTGCATCATTGTGCAATAGCTAGCCAATATCAACATGGATGAGCTCCATCAACTTTCTACTTTACTATAATAGTAAGGTAAATTTCACAAGCTTATCAGTTCAGTTGCAGGATATCCTGATGCTTACATATATGGCTTAATAGATAGTTTAGTGTGAGAGATTGGTTAAGAACAGAGTGCATAATACAAACAGTCACTGACAATGATGCTAAGTGCCACCTTCAAGAAAGCATCACACAACATTGATCTAATGCTGTTGAAGTTTGAGAAACTTGATCTTGCAAAGAAGGTAGTGAAAATGAGACAATTGTTGACTAATTCCTCTATAACCTTATGGATTAATGGGAGAACTGGTTTGATGGGGGATCCTACGACCTTGAGCTATTCGGTTTCTAATTTTCTCTTATTAAAGTCATTGTCCTAGAAAAGGTTATGTTAAAGGCATATTTACTTCAAAGGATTGGGATACTTCTCGATATGTTAGCATCATTTTAGTGTACAGATACCAAAAAAATTGTTTTATCTATTGGTTGAAATTTCATGCCATGCCGCTCAATGTGGCTGAAAATTTCTATTCTGGTATTGAAACCCAATATTGGTTTGGATTAGTAATTTTTTCTGTGTTGTGTCTCTTGAGTAGTACCATATTGTGCAAACAATAAACATGCTTTGACAAACCACAGTGTGAAGATGAATTGAAATGAATTTATTGATAATTTTGATGTTTGTTATATTTTTATATTTCTTTTCTTCAATTAGAGAGTATTAATTCAAATGATATACATCTAAACAACAGTGAAGTTGAATAATTACATTAGATTGCAAACTTTCAATGTGATTCTGGTTTGTAAGCTTTCACCATTCCTGTACTAGAAGGTCATCAAGTGCATGTTCTTAATGTATATTAGCTTTTAGTAATTATGTAGTTAATGTGTTCTGATGCATTTACAGGAAGCTCTTTTGAAGGAATTGAGGAATATGAACGAAGAAGTATCTGAAAAGCAACAGGATGGTGATACCATAAAAGATCTGGAGCATTTCAGAAGGCAGTATGCCATGGTGCTTGTTCAGTTACGTGATGCTAATGATCAGGTCTAATTTTTTGCAAAATTTTAACCAGTTAGCATGTTGATTCAGGGAATTTCAAACTAAATCGTGCCAGTTTTGGGCTTAGGTTGCTACTGCTCTGCTCTCTCTAAGACAGCGTAACACGTACCATGGCAACTCAACACCTTCATGGAATAGGCCATCAGAAAATTCTGAAGTTCTTGGACTTCCAGAAACGTTCAACTCATCTGCTCTTCTCAATCTGGAATTTGGATCTAATGTAGTGGAAATTGTTGAAACTTCAAAGCGAAAAGCTAGGGCAATGGTTGATGCAGCAGTCAAGGTATTTTGATGCTTTAACATGTCAATGTTCCTTCATTACTCCTTTTACTGCCAACATGGCTTCATTACATATATTATTATCCACTCCTCTCAAGTTTCAATTTCTTCTTTTATGTTCTGTGTATATGACTATAGACCAATTCTTCTTTTTTTTGATTTGTTTCTCAGGCAATGTGCACACTTAAGGAAGGAGAAGATGCCTTTAATAGAATTGGGGCGGCTTTAGATTTAGCAAATAATTCTGTTTCTAGTAAAGGAGTGGCACAAGGGCCTCCTAATTCTGGACATGGCAATACAGCAAATCCAGAGCACACAGGAAGGATATTTGACTCAGCAACATTTAGTCCAAAGTCTAATCAGCCATCTGATGCTGATCTTCAAATTCCTTCTGAGCTAATATCGTCATGTGTATCTACCTTGCTTATGATTCAGGTAAATTTTGTTGGCAGTATCTAAAAGATATTGCCTTTTTTGTATTCCCACTTGTTCATCTAGATTGTAGAATATATCGTGTTCACCTTATCCAAGCAAAGAGAAAAAAAAATAGACCCTTTTGAAAGAATAAATCTGCATGATATAATTTTCAAGTTTCTTTCATTTCTAGTTTAGGATAATTTTATTATTCTTACATTGATTGTTTCTAGCAAATTTAGTTTATTTTAAAACAAGTTTTGGGAGATTGGTTTGTTTTAAGATATCTAAAAGATCACCTCCTGTTGTTTTATTCATTGAATCTTTAATGATAAATTTTCCTCCCCTACTATTCTATTCTTTCTTGAGAAGTCACTGATTGAAGTATGCACTCATCTGACATTACTGACTAATGTACTTGGTTCCTGCTTGTATTGAGTCAAGTTATATCAGTGCTCAACTTCAATCTTCCACATCGCATCCACGCTCCATCCTTGCCTCCACTCAAACTCATCTCACTTCTCCCATTTCACTCATGACATTGTTGACCTCATCTCCACTGTGTGCGTTGACTTGGTCCATCATTCTTTTCTCCCTTAAACTGTGATTCTCCCTTCCATATAGACGTTGGAGCCTTTTTCTGCCCTGCCTCTCGACACATCTGAATAAACAAAAAACTCATTTAATCCTGCCCTGAGAATATTTAACCCTCAGTTGATCATATGATCATTCATTTCTGCAACAATCATATGACAATTCATGCCGTCATCAAAATATTTCCTTGTATTAAACTTGATAGCACCACCCTCAACATTAATATTTCACAGACCTGGTAAAATTGTGTATACAATTGATAAGAAACGCAACAGTGAGCATTTTTTGAAACAATCCCATAGTTTTTGCTAAATTTTCATACCACACTCAACTATTAAATATTCTCTTCTCCCCTTCAAAATAAACATTCTCCTATTGTTTTTCATAATGCTTAATCTGGATCGATTGTGCAGGTCTGCACAGAGAGACAGTATCCACCTGCTGAGATTACGCACATTCTCGATTCTGCTCTCGCAAGTTTGCAACCATGTTCTCCACATAACCTTCCAATCTACAGGGAAATTGAGACTTGCATGGGTATAATTAAAAACCAAATGTTGGCTTTGATACCAACCCCAAGTACTATTGCCCCAGAAATTTCCACAGCTTAGAAGTTTCTCACTTCTGCCTGTTTACCATTTGTGTAGCTAAGCAAAATGATTTAATTTTTGCTTGTTCATGTTTCTCATTTCCTTTTTTCTTCTTAATTGTTTCTCAAGCAAACAAATTTTCTTTACCTGATTGGCTGGGTACTCAAATTGATTCATCTTATTTACAAATATGCTTCATAATTTTCTTCCGTCTACACTAGCAAATAATTCAGCTTTCCAATTTATTGTATATCATATTTCTCCTATGTTTCTGTGCCTACATGTATTTTGCCATCCAACTGTGGCCTGCTGGATTTTCCCCACTTTTTGTTGTCAATTGTTCATGAATTATCCATTTCATCGTGATTTATGAAGGATTAAGTCTACATTGAGGATTTGAATCTTCATAGGACTTACACTTTATTAACACATATAACTAATTGCTATTAAAGAAGTTAAATTTTAATTAAGTGATGTAATGCTGAATGCATGAGGGAGGTTTAGATTATTAGAAGTCAATTTAATGTGTTGATCGGTTAATCCGGTTTATTAATATTAATGGATTGTCAATTCATGAATGTCCTTTACCTTAAATGGTCCTGAACTTGGTATATAAGGAAGAAGCTTTCTTTGATTTGGGCATCTTGAATCAAAAGGTTTTGGAAAGCTTCTTTTTTCTTTCCAGATTATGCTTTGGTTATCGCCCAATGTCGTAGAAAATCATTCTGTGTTTATAGAAACTCTAACAACCAGTAAGAAATAATGACCTTTGCAATAGATTCTGGTTAGTCTTCATTTGTATTTGGAT
>JBAMIE010210540.1:0-10336 GCA_037177295.1 Kaempferia parviflora
CAAGTCAACTTTAGATTCTAACATAAATTATTGCGCCTTGCTCCATTTGTGTTTATGTAGAGACTAAAAAAGAGCTAAGCATTCATTCTTTTCTTTTCTTTTTGTTTACATAAATTACCGGTAGGAGTTTGGACTAATTAGATTAGCCTGTGATTAGCTTCCTTCTTTGATGTAAAATTATTCCATAAAATGTGAGAACCTTAAACCTTTTAAATATTGTTTAAGTTAATGATGCAACATGTATTGGTAATGATGCAACACGAGGATGCCCTAATACCAGGTCGCAACACCAAATTAAATCAAACTAACTCATGGGGAGAATTGATATCAAAATTAATGAAACACAGAGATAACTATATCACAGAAGAAATGATCTGATGACACAAAGTGACTAAAAACTACACCTGCTTTTCAGACTTCATCCCTAACAAAGTAGAGCACATGAAAACTAGTTGACACACTAAGATAACAATTACAAACTTTGGAATTAGCTTCAAGGAGTTATTCTCCTAAATAGAACCTACCAAAATAACTAACAATCTTAAAACTTTTGCAAATTAACTTCTTGTTACATTAGGTAATTCTTAACCTTGTTTTCCTTGGTTGTTAGAAATATCTCCACTTCAAAGACCGCATTGGAAATGACCTCATGGTTTGTAATTGGAAACATTTTATAGATGAATCAACGTCTATAACAAACGAAATGTGAAAAAAATTGGGTGAATGCTCATTTCCTATATTGAAAAAACTAACAGCAAAAGTTTTGCCCTCAGCATCCTGTTATATATTTATAATCAAGTATATATGTTTCTCACAGGCTCTTTTCCGAGTTCTGAACTTGCGGAAATATAATGGGCATATCCATTTTATTCCTGCACCTGGATTTGAAGCATATGGCGATCCAGTAATTCATGTTGATGACTGTAAGTGTGAAGTTTTACTCTCTAAATGGAGCCAAGGAGGTAACGATAACACTGAGCAATGTAAATATATGGG
This sequence comes from Kaempferia parviflora, assembly GCA_037177295.1. Lineage (NCBI taxonomy): Eukaryota > Viridiplantae > Streptophyta > Magnoliopsida > Zingiberales > Zingiberaceae > Kaempferia > Kaempferia parviflora. The sequence continues at coordinate 997 of JBAMIE010210540.1, forward strand.
CCCAGAGATAGCTATGGAAAGAATGGAATGGAGGTCCATTGATGGACCATTCATTTCAGTTTTGGCCCACAATGTACCTTTTTCTGGTGAAGATTATATGCCAGCACCCAAGGCAGAGGTAGTTTCTTATTATAGTAATATTAATATTTGTCTTCGTTTCCTGGTGTTGAATAATGAGTCGTCAGGAAGTGTCAATTTCATGTGTTTGCTTTAGTGACGTATAGAATTAGCAGACTTCTTTTACTTGTGATCACTTTGGTGAGAGCATGTGCTCTACAATGAACTTTTGTCGAATGCCATCATTTTTTCTACATATGTTTATTTTTTTGTATCTTTTGTACTTTGTTGACTGGTTTAATGTCTCAATGCATCGTAATACATGTATCATTTTTCCCATCTAATTGCCGCTGCAACTAATGCTTCTTTGCTTTTGATACAGTTTGCAGATGGCTACTTGGATGTAATCATACTTAAGGATTCTCCGAAATTAGGACTTCTAGAAATGATGCTATCAATGAGCGATGGAAGTTACATTAAGTCACCATACATATTGTATTTCAAGGTACGCCATGTGTGTGTTTTTTACAATCTTTAAGTAAACTCTCTAGTTTCTAAAGTAGGAAAATTGATGATTCCTTGTGGAGTTCTCTTGTTTTCATGATGGTACATATGGTATTAGTTCTAGTAAAAGAACTTTTCATTTTCTTGAAAATAAAAACATAGTTTAGGAAATGTGTTTGCTAAGTTTGCACAAAGCACAGCTTCAAGTAACACAAACCAAATGCAGCTCACACCTAAAAAAACTAACGTAGGTAAGATAGCTTGTGAATATGTTTCACTTATTTTTTTAAATCTTATATGCGGCATGGCATGAACTATCACAACTTTTGTTAAGTATACCTCTGCGTGTAATAAGTGATCCATTCACTTTATTCATATCGTTATTTGGAACGACCCATCCCTCTCGGTCATGGGCGATTCAACTGAACTGATTATTTCAACTGGACTGAGTTGGTCTCTGGTCTCTTCTAAAGCATTGATTCCTGTATGCTGTTTTTTTTTGCAGGTCAAAGCACTTAGGTTACAGCCAAGTAGCCGAGTAGGGCAGCCAACCAAGGGTGGCATCATCGACTCCGACGGAGAGGTCATAGCCGGAGGAGATGAACCAGAGAGTTGCTTGATGGCTTATGGCCCTCCCATTCAGATGACAGTGGACAAGGGCTTGGCAACTATATTCTCTCCTAAGTAACCATCAGAACTGAATTGCCAGAAAGATCATATTATTGGCTTCAGAGGTTTAGACACTTCATGCAGGAAAGATTATGATTTATTTATTTATTTTTGACAATAATTGTTTTGTATTTGGTCATAAAATAATTTAGAACGCAATTGCTGCACATCAAGTGATAATATATGGATTGTAGTAATTTCAATTAGCTTTTCGAATTTTAGTACAATAATTAGTTTACAATGAAGTATTTATTTTGCTCAATTATTTCATGGTCGGTTTAATAGACATTTATTTTAAAAAAATAATAAAAAGGAAATGTGTTTAATTTGGTTAATTTTAATTATTCAAGTATTTTCCTACAAATTGACAAAATAATATTAATTAAATTTCATTTCCAAATTCAAAATTTAATTCTCTTACAAAATTAAATGGAAAATTACCTTTTATTTAAAAAAAAAATTACATCACTCAAATTATTTTTTTAATAATTAAACTAATTTGGTAAAAAGAAAAAGATATCTAATTTGAATATTTTAAAATACTTGAATCCAAGTTTAATATTTGAAGCCTTATTTGAAAATTTCGTTAAATTATCATCCAACAGATCGATTGAAAAGGCCCAACGTGTGGCCCAATACGGCCCATCATGTAAATTCCTATAAATAGCCGTATGATTTGCTTCTTCCCCGACTCAACCAGAACGTTCTAGTTCCCGATCGCTCCTTCGCTTCTCCGATCGAGCCGCCTCCGTCAGACCGGAGGTGGGGAGGGTTTATATCGACACCGTCCGGAGAGCTTCGCCGTGGAAGACGACGACGATCTCCTCTAAAGGTGCGTTTTTGTTAGGTTAATCGCTTTTCCCTTATCGATCGGCCGTCCCGAAAGTAGTCATTGTTACATTGAAAAATCGGAAATGTATGGAAACGGAGATCCTCCTCCAATTTGCTCCTCCGTCGCGTGCTTCTTCCGCCGGCCCTCTTAAATCCTAGCGGCGACAGCGCATAGCTCTGTTCCCGGTTAAAAGAAAATCGAATTGGTTTATGTTTTCGATTTCGGATTGCCCTCAATTTGGTCATTCGTTCCGTGTGTATCCGACGAATGAGATCGTAGCGAATGGCTTTTGGATGTGAGAATTGGATTTCTTCCGGTTTCTTCTACTTTTTCCCTCTTTTTTGAGAAAAAAAAATGGATTAAACGAAGTTTGATCTCGTAGACTGGAAAATGGAATTTAAATCCATCCCTTTTGAGAATCGAATTTTCTCCGCCTCAAATCCATCCTTCAACTTATTTTTTTGTTCAATGAATCGAAGCACTTCATCCGTAGTAATTTTAAATCCTATGATTGGTCGCTTCTTCTTTGCGGTATTAATTGCTTCACCTTTTTGAGCCAATTAAATCAAGAATCCAAGTTTCAGTGTCTCAATGAACATGTTGATTGAATTTATAAGTTCTTTTATATATTTTCTTCCAAGTTCTTCGCTATGATCTCATTTTGTCTACCTATTTCTTGGTAGGTCGTTATTTCAACATGATTACAACTGGAAAAACTACCACTGTTTCTCTGCACCTAAACAGATCAAAAGCAGCTGTCCATTCCTGTGCGAATCACTATTCTTCTTCTTCTTCTTCTTTCAAACTTGTCCATTGCATCAGTCTTCCTGCAATTCGATATCCTAAAATTACGAGCAAACGTAGTCATTTTCTCTGTGGGCGAGATGGTGATGCTGCATCGAAGAAGGTGGTGCCTCTAATGGCCGTAAGTGAGAGGATGAGGAGGACAAGAAACAGAGTGATTTCCTGCAAAGCATCAAAGATTCCTCCTCTCTTCGTTTATCCTCCCATGACCAGTAAACCCAAATGGTGGTGGAGGTCCTTCGCCTGCACCCCCTATCTCCTCCCTCTCCACTTGATGTGGTTCCACGCCGACTCGGCCTACCGCCTCCACCCTCTCATGGAGAACTGGGAGTTCCTCGTCAACCCCTTCCTCGACACCATCTCGCTGATGCCCAATTGGATCATGATGTCGCTCATGTTCGCGGCGTACTACCTCGTGGTGAGGCGGAAGGAGTGGCCGCACTTCTTCCGGTTTCACGTCATCATGGCCATGCTGCTGGAGAACGGATACCAAGCGCTGGCGATCGCCTGCGGCTGGCTTCCGAAGACGCTCTACCGCGGCAAGCTCGGCGCGACCTTCTGGCTCGCCGTCGCGGTCGCGCAGGTGTTCACGGTGGCGGAATGCATGACAGCCGCGCTCAGCGGCAAGTACGCAGATGTTCCCTTAGCGTCTGATGCTGCGTACATTCATTCCGATCTAGATTTGTTCTAGAGTGAGTTGAGAAATTAAAAGTAGACTCTCTCTCTCTGTTTTCATTTAACACATCCATCGAGATTAATTAAAATATGATGCTTTGGATAAATGAAGCTAGATCAAATATTATATCTAGCTTAACATGATTTCTACAAACTTCAAGATAATAATTTACACTATTATTACAAACTTAAGATAATAATTTACTTTATAGACGTGGAACTGCGTATTAATAATTTCTAAATCGGTCCCACTGATATAGAGGAAGGTAATAATAATTTATTTTATATTATTATGGGTGAGGGTACCCTAAATGAAATACCAAATTAAATGAATATTTTATAGCTTTATTGCTACTATAATATGTACTTGTTATAAATACCAAATAATTACTATAAAGTTATTATTTATTTTTTGCGAAACTATTATGTACTTGTTATCACATATAATATAATATAATATTTTTGTAACAATTATTTAGTAGTTTGTATAACTTGATTAATCTAAAATCACTTAATGAAGTGTCTTGATTTTTTTAAAAAAATATCCTTTGATGATCCTTTTGATTCTTTCCCCTATTATTATCTTTACCCTCGATCTAATGATGTGTAACAATAGTGTAAAGACAGAGGCAACGCAGGAGAGTTGGAGAATGAAATCAAAAGGAAGACAATGTAATTTTGTAATGTTTATACAGATACTTGAAAGATAAATCATTTCTTTGTATGTTCTAATACAAACTAGCTGTTTCCTAATCAACTTACAAGTTCATTTTGAAATAAGCTTTTTGCGATGATGCCTTCGAGCGGCAATAGACCAGGCGCAACGTCTCTGTCTGTCTCTGTATCTTCAAACAAATCTAATTTAATTCTCAACGAGCATGAAGATCATGAATTTACTATTCAAGTGTTGTTTACTGCCAAGGATGAACAGTGTTCCAGGACGGGTAGAGGGGAATAAAGTCGTTCACTTTTTCCTGTGACCCAGAATCCAAGTTTGATATTTGGAGGAAGGCAACCAGCAACGCCCAGGTGGCCTACGGATGCTGTAGGAAACCAAAAAGTACGCGCTTTTGTTCGTCTCCCCTGCAATTCCTACTAAAATTTCCCTTTTTTTACTTCATCTTCTTCTCCAACTCGTTGTTCATGGTAGTTTGGAGTCAGTTGTTTTGATTTCGATGGGGGTTTTGTGTTCAATTTTGAAATTGGTGTTTAGGTTTGTTTGTTTGTTTTGAGAGATATATCGATCAATCAGGGAGGGACGGTGCGGAATGAACTTTGAGGAATAATTAATGCAGTTCATGTCATGTCATGCACGAGACGGAGAGAGCAGCTGCTGGTTGCTGGTGGCCGCTGATGCTGATGGCGATGCCATTGCCAGCTCACGGCACGACAATACAAGAACAGGGGCTCAACTTCGACAACACTGCTTCTACTTTAACCCCAGCCTCTTCAGGGATTCCCAATGTGTCCCTTTTTCTGCTCTCTACGCTTCTTTTTATTGTTAAGCGAACGCCCTTTCTCTTCCTTCCTCAGCTTCCCCCCTCTAGTTTCAATCTCTTCCAGATTTCTCTGGCGAGGTTTCTGATGCAGGTCACGGTGAGATTTAGCTCGGCAGATTGAAGAGCGGGAGCGGGAAAGGGAGCAGGGGGGGAGAGAGAGAGAGAGAGAGGCTTTCAATGGGAAAGCTATGAGGCTATATAGCGCATGCCCTTTTCCCATCGGTTTATTAGGTGGGAGGCGTGTACGATGCGGCTCCTTTCGATGGATTCTCGTGTGGCCTCTCTCCTTGGCGTGCCGCAGCATCGCTCCGGCGCCTAAAGGCGGCGCCTTTGTACCCTTCGTGTTACTTTTTCCTGTGGAGCGTTCCTGCTCCCGACGAGTTCGCTCGAGCGCCTAGTTAATTTGAGGTTGATACGTCGTTAGATTCTTCCCTTGGAATCTTAGATCTCAGCCCGAGGACCCTTGGAAACTCCTGCTTTTGTTTTACGGTGGTAATTCGATTTGTCTCTGATTGCATTTGGGCGATTCTCTTCTTTATTTCTCACGAGTTTCGAAGCGCCCCCAAGCCCATCTCGCTCTTCGCTGGGCTTGCGCTCGTAGGGTTTGGTATAAAATAGGGATCCTTGATGAAGCTGGGTGTTTTCTTCTTGTAGAGAGAGAGAGAGAGAGAGAGAGAGAGATGGCCAGTGATCAGGGAAAAGATGCCGCCTTTTTGTTCGCCGACGAGGAATTGGCCGAGATGAGCGGGTTGAATAGAGGCGCCGACTTCGTCGAGGTGCTGTGCGGGTGCACGAGCCACCGGTACGGCGATGCTGTTGGGCGGCTTAGGGTTTTCGCCTCCGGTGATCTCGAGATCAGCTGCGATTGCACGCCCGGTTGTCAGGAAGGTGAGTCCGATCATCTGATGCCTTTTTCCCCCCGTTTTGCCGCTCCGATCGTAATATAACGTTGCAATCTTTTGGAAACAAAAGAAGACGATCTAGTCTCCATGATACACGTTATTTGTCCTTGGACTCGTGCTTCTTAACTCGCGATAAGATTCGCATGATTGCAAATAATTGTTGTTTGATACCATGCAACTTGTCCATTGTCTTGTTCATGTAGACTTCTCCTCGTCTGCATGCAAGTAAAGGAGTTGATTTGTCACGTCTCTATTCAGTTTGTGCCTATCTTAGATGTGTTCTGGCTGATTGTTTGAATGATCTCTAGATCTATTATCTCAACTACTTGATAAACTCCTCTTTGGATAAAAATTATCACACAGTGGTCTCGTGAGTTATTCATTCCTCAAGAAGACTCTCTGCATGTTACTTTTCCTCTTCAGTTGTGGTTTACTTAATAACTCGAGCTTAATGTTCATTTATGACATGTTCCTTATAGCTGTGTTTTTCAATCCATGCTGTGCCATCCTTTGTGATCTAGTTTTGTATGAAGTTTACTGCATTTATGTTACTTACCTAAGAACAGAGATTGTGGTGGACAATATAGAGTATTTGCTGTCAGCCTTTTGTTTTCTCAGAGATGTCAGCAGCTAGGCACTGTGTTCTCATGGTTCTGGCCATCTGCGTTCAAACATTCCATAAAATAACACCAAAATGCATTCTACAGAAATTGCTCACAGAAAGGTGCCCTTGCAACCCTTCCTTGTAGTGAGGATTAGGAAATAGTTAAATGGATTTCCAGTCATTAAACTTCCCAAATGTACAATCTCTTTGGTCTTTCAAAAAAAAAAAAAAATGTCTGTCTTATCCTCTTGTGTTGGTAAGAACTACTCTTGTTGGTTCTCTATGTATTTCAGATGAAGTAATCAGTTGCCTTACCGAAAGGTTTGATTGAAGTATGCCAAAGCATGAAAAGAAGTGCACTGAAACATGCCAGCAAGTGAATTTTGAATTAAATAAGATTTGTCAACTTCTGAGTCACATGGGTGATGCACATAATAGAAGCTAGTAGCCAGATTTCAATAGAAATGAGTAACAGGAATTCCTTTTAATAAGTTCAATCACATGGATCAAACAATCTATTGCTAGCTTATGAAATCAAATCTTCAATCTCCACTTTATTTAGTTTTTGTCTTGCCACAAGTGGCATAATTAGTAATCTTCTTTCTTCTTGTTCTAATCAGATAAGTTGACACCGGCTGCCTTTGAGAAACATTCCGGGAGGGAGACGGCAAAGAAATGGAAAAGCAATGTGTGGATCATAGTCAAAGGAGACAAGGTTCCACTTTCAAAGACAGTGTTGCTTAAATACTATAATCAGGCATCGAAAGGTTCTAATGGCTCTCACAAAGGCCCCAATGGACGGCTGTGTCACCGCGATGAATTCATTTGCTGCAAGAGATGTAACAAGGAGCGTAGATTTCGCTTGCGTACTAGTGACGAATGTCGCAGTTACCATGATGCTGTGAGAAATGCAAACTGGGAATGTTCTAACTTGACATTTGACAGGTAAGAGTTAATATGGCTTACTAATGTCAAGGTGCTTGTTCTTTTGCTAAGTTTTTATTTTTATTTTGGTTAATATTCTTTTGCTATGATTTATTTAATCTGTATGTTCCATGAGATAGTTAATTTCATGGGTTCTTCATCTCACAATGAAAATACAGAGGAAAGATGATTTCGGTTGCTATTGAACTTGTTGCTTACTTACCTAAAAGGTAAATACTATTGTGCCTTGTTCAAGAACTCGATCAATATGCTCTAGGGATAAAAATGCTTGTGGTTTTATAGGTTGGATTTTTGAGAAGAAATAAAGAAGATGTCTATATCAAGTATTCAAAGAATTAATAGTATTATGTTTCAAACTGTTCTAAGCTCACTTCTGGTGCCAGTCTTCAGTTAGAGACAATATTCTGTTTTACAAATTGATGAGTTCTATTTGTTATGATTGTCATACAAGTTATTCATAACATACCTAACATCCAGTCATTTCGTTTGGCAGACAATTATATGTTAAGACGAGTATATATCTTCGTTGATCATGATGTATATACAAGAGTTTTGGTTTTGTTTGAATTTCAATTCTGTTATTTGTCTTCTCATTATAAATAAGTTAGCAACGGTTGTTAAATTGATTTAGTTTGATGAATTCTTCAAACATAAGTACAGTGGAAAAAGATTGGATTCTCTGACATTTATTGTAGAACATATCGATCAATCAATCAAAATCACTCTTTTTTTCCTTTCATTTTAAAATGATTCTGACTAACATTTGTCAATTTTTTATATGGTACTCTTTCGATCATCCTAGATTCTTCTTATAACTCATTATCTCATCCACCAGGATCACCTGCGACGACGAAGAGGAGCGAGCAAGTCGTAAAGTTCTGCGGGGATGCTCGCGATCTCCGTCTTGCAAGGGGTGCACAACATGTGTTTGCTTCGGATGCAAAATATGCCGTTTCTCAGATTGCAGTTGTCAGACCTGTGTTGATTTCACTAGCAATTCTAAAAGCTAAGTTAGTTCGAGGGGGTCTGCAAGTTGCGCAACCATGCCACTGGTTAAGAGGCTATTTCAGGTTCCATTGTTTCTTCTCATGCGGTCTGGATTTCGGTCGCTTTTCGACGATGATAATCCGCGACTGGTGAGACATTTTGACAAACCCACAATTGGGCATTCTTTTCATCTTCTTTTCATGCTATGGACGATGTATGAAGAACTGTGATGGGATCTGTAATAGTTGGCACATTCTTTCTCATGGTCTCTAAATTCTTATTTTGATTCGTTTCTTTCTTGAAACACTTACTGCTTTTTTTAATGGATCAATAGTTCAATCTTTCGATACATGTGTAATTTTTCAGTTTCAGTTTGTCATATTTCTACATTTATCCAAAATATTAGTAAGATATAAACGGTTAGGTAATTTTCTAGAGAACAAATTTAAGAAATTAGAAAAAATGGCAATAAAATAATATTTTGATGGTATTTTTTAGGAAATGCTAGGTGGTGTTTGATTTAGGATGTAGGTAGCAAACTGAGTTTGATAGTAGACTGTAATGATAATACTGTTATTTGGTTTATAAGTTCTGATTTTAGGTATAGTTATTTTTTTTAAAATTAAAATTAATTTTTTTTATTTTTTATTTCTCCCTTTTATTCTCTCTTAATTATCTATTTAAGTTTTTTTTATTTTTTTTCCTTTTTTTTCCATTTTTTCTGAATTTTTTTCCCATTTTTCTTTTCCCCCTTTTCCCCCAATTTTTTTTGTTTTGTTTTCAATTTATTTATTGTTTTATCCAATTTTTCAAATTTTCAAAATTTTCATTTTTTTTTATTTTTTATTTTCATTTTTTCCCC
>JBAMIE010210551.1:0-10335 GCA_037177295.1 Kaempferia parviflora
CGCAAGTTTGTCGCATCACTTGTCAAATTGTAATGGAGGCCGTGGGAATTAATTAAAATATCCCTCTCCCACTTAGTAAATTTAAATTGAGGAATTTTCATACACACACAACATGCATATCAAAACAAATCAGCAATAAATATAGAAAAAATAAATTTTCCAATTATTATGGCTTTGTTCTTCAATATACATCCCGTCGTGTCGCAAGGTACCTATTAAATGCAAGGGAGGAGTTGGAGAATTTAATTCATGAAATTCAAACAACAATTCCAGAGTTCTAGCACATTAAATGCAATGGGAGGGGTTGTTAAAGTAATCAAGATCTTCTTGTGGTAGCTTTGGTGTTATAGCTGCTACAACTTGATTTATCAAATCATTATCAAGCTGAAGCCGATACGAACCAATAGATGTTACAATACCGAATTCACAAAACTAAATCAAATGGTTTCGTTACTGCTACACCATGATTTAACCTTTCTCTTCCCCCCCTTAGTTATTTGTTTTCAATGAGTTCTCTTTCTCTTACTAGCTGAAGTAAATTTTAGAATGGGTAATAGGCCACTACTCTTTCTAGCACACAGCTTCCTTCTTGTAAATGTTGCCGGATTTGGCTCTATGACATCTTTATCTGGAATAGAGCTTAGTCCAGCCTCTTTTGATACTGTGCTCTGCAGCTTCCTTTGGAGCTCTGCAATTTTTTTCCTTTGTTCCTCTATAATTTTATCCTTTTCACGAGAGATACTTTTAGCTTTACTAGAATTCCTATCCAGTATTCTAGAAACTTCAATTATTTCTTTATCCATCTGTTCAATCCTCTTGTTAGACTGTACAAACAAAGTTTGCATATCAACAAGTTGATCAACTTTTACTTTGCAAGATGGAAATTCCACTTGGTCCTGAACATCCTCCATAGGTTGTGCAACTTGCTCTGCTATATGCTCCTGACCATCATCTGATTGCTCAGGGAATACTTCAATAATGAAAATCTTCTCTGCATTTTACTCATCATTTTGGTTGTCTACATCTACTAAGATATCAATTAATTGCAGATGTTCCTCTAAATCAGATGGAACCAAACTTGCTATTATTTTTGATGAAGGTAGGTGGCCAATCATCATCTTTATTGTAGATACACGTGAAATTGTCCAATTCCATCGGTATATTCTTGGAATTGCAAAGTTATTGTGTGGTTCTATGATTTTAACATGTTCACACATTTAAACCTACAATACAATAAGTATGGTTTTAAATTTTGAATCAATAAAGTTAGAGAGAAATTTATGAACTTACAACAAGTAGGTGTGCAAATCCTTTAAGCATAAGAATTTAATTTCCTTGAAAGCCCAGTGGCTTGGGCTTTTGGAAGAGCATGACACCTACGGCCTCCATTTGTGGGGTCATGTAGTCATATACTACTTTACACCAATCATATCTATCTATATTTTCAAAGTCATCTACGCAATTAATTGGAGATTTTATAGGTAGTCTAGATATACTGCTAGTAGTAGTAAATACAACGCATATAAAAAAAATATAAAATAATAAGTTGACAAAATAACGTATTAGATTCAGGAGATAGTTCTGGTAGTTTGCTTATGTTGATAAGCTTGTTCTCTACTTCAATCTTTAAACATTCCCTATCCTTGAAATGTTAAAAGTATAGTGGGGTGGAGCCTACATTCACCTACAAATTTACTCCATCACCTTTATCTAAAGGGTAGAATCAGTGCAACATCTATTCTTATAAATCTAATCTTCTAATTTTGAAAAATCAAACACTTCTCATCATAGTCCCAATTGTAAAGCATATTTTCTACGAGCCCTCTGATATTTGAAATATACGGTATGTCTAAAGCCCAACCAAATGGGCTTTTACTTAGCAACTCCAACTTGTGATCATTTGGTTCTAGTCTATTTATGAATGACTTAAATTGGGGAACGTTGCTTTTCCATTGAATTTTTTTCGGTATGCATGAGAAGTAGGGGTTCTGTGGCATGTAGATCTCTGGATCACCATTGAATTCTGTTAGACAGATACATCGTATATTATTGATAATCATTTTGGTTGATTACAATGTGATTTTGCAGCCTACATTACAATGTTAGTTTTCAAACTAAATTTGATACATAACCATTTTAGCTACACCATTATTTGTAACTGCCACAACATGCAACCTGATCAAAGGGGAGCAGTTAGTGTATGGAAAGCTGCTACAACCAGGTGGCAACAAGTAGGATTTCACCTCATTGTAGTAGTCACTAATGTCGATTAGCTGCCACACCTATTTTAGGTTTTACTGAATGTATATCTTTACAAGGAAAACATGCAATCAGTCAACACCTTTGTAGCAGCAAGGAGAAGAAAAAAACTAAAAATAAATACTTACGATGGGGGAGGTTAGGATGAGAAAACTAGTCGTCGCGTTGTAAAAAAATTATCACTTAAGTAGGAAACACGATAATTATATGATAAGTAGCTGTGATAATGGTGTGGCATCTATTTTGACAGGTAGCAAAGTAACACAAGGAAAGGTTGTTGCTACATAAACGTTGTGGCAGGCAGCAATAGGAAAGGGAGATGCACTAACTGTGTGGCAGCTGGTGGAAAGGGAGCTATGACAACTGTGTCGCAGCTTCCCATCCACTAACTACAACACAATGTTGTGGCAGCTCCCCATCCACTAACTGTGACAACGATGTGGCAGTTAGTGGAAAGGAAACTGCCACAACTGTGTGGCAGCACCCCATCCACTAACTACTACAACGTTGGGACAGTTAGTGGATGGAGAGCTGCGACAACTATGTGGCAACTCCTCATCCACTAACTGCCCGAACGTTGTGGCAGTTAGTGGAAAGGGAACTACCACAAATGTGTGGTAGCTCCCCATCCACTAACTGCGATAACGTTGGGGCAGTTAGCATATGGGGAGCTGTGACAACTGGGTAGCAACTAACCATATGCACGTGAAGAGTACTCGGGCCGCCATGACCTAAAATCCTAAATTTCAGAAGGGAACACCGTCGCTTTTTTTACAAAAGGGGTAAAGAGTAGAAAACTTGATAGTATATATGGTAACATATATCAAGGATTAATTATGACAGCACATATGGCAACATATATCAAGGATTAATTATGACAACATATATGACAACATATATCAAGGTTGAAGGGTCTTGACTATTTGCACTTATGGCTAGTAGCCACTCGTGATTTACCTCCTCCGTGTTGGCTCTGGGACAGGTCGGCGGGGGCGCTGGGGGCGAGCGATTAGCCTTTTTTTTTGTCACATATATCAAGGTTGAAGAATATATGATAGTATATATCAAGCCTTAATTAATAGCTATAACTTATTTAGCTGTAAATATATTGGAATTAATAGCATAGCTATATCTTCCCGATTTAGATAGGTTACCATTAATCAGTCTGGATTTATGGCTGGAAATATATTCTGTAATTTTCTGTACATTGCTAACATTGGCTATATAATGAGAACTCTTAGAGGGAGAGCATTCAATCCATTTCACAATGTGCTCTAATAATGATCACCACCTTTGCATCATGATATTCTCTTACTAAATAGTCTAAGTTTCTTTTAATAAAATTGCAGTCATGTTTGATGTTGACCTAGTTAATTTTTTTGCTAAGATATGCTTAAATTTCTTTTAGGGTGTAAGAAAATGCTACATATTTCTTAATTTTATTCTTGATCTCCTTTTGCTACTCCTGTCTTATGCTACTAGTGGAATTTTCTTGCTGAGTTTTGGACTCACAACATAAATGATGCAGGTACGAAAAATGTAACAAACGAGTTAGGGGACATGGAGGTGGAGTAATCAAGGAGATGAGAAGGGATGCAAAGCACATTGTCCGAGGGTCCCTTAGAGCATGTTAATAAATTTTGTTCCCTAAGTCATTATGTAAAAATGTGATGGAGACCAATCGATTTCCATGTTTGGATATTAAGCATGTATTCTCATTCAAACAATATATGTTGAGCTTTGGTGTTCAAATATGATGAATTTTTATTTGGCTTCATATTATTGGTGGTCATAGGTAGGGTGTCATGGGTCTTTTGCAAAAAGTGAGAAGTGGTGTGGTGTAGTCCGGTGCAACAACTTGCATCTCAGTAGAAGTCATAGTAGTGACTAATCGATTGCTAAGACCAGCTCCAACCCATAATACTATATTTGGTGTAGTTTTCACACCAAAATGCTGCAATTTCTGCACCAAACACTATTTCAGCTCCAACCCACCCACACCACATCACACCACACCAAAAAGGAATATTCTTTATAACATTCTCTTTTTCTTATTATAATTTAATTATCAACCTACATTTTAATTTATTAATATTTTTTTACGATAATTATTATATTTAAAATTAATACTTCATTTATATTTGATAACTTAATTTTTTTAAAAAAAATTGCATCCAACTAATATAAAAAATTATGATTATCAATTTTAATTTTTATTACATAATTTTCGAACCTAAATATATTTTAAAAATATTATAAAATCACACACAAGATAAAATATTTTACTAATTTTTATTTAAAACAAACAATGACACTTAATTGAAAATACAATAGTACGAGAATTCAACTTTCGGTATTACTATATTATTCCCATAAATGCTCAATTAATGCATTTCGAAGAGCAATATGAGCTTCTTTGTCTTTGATTTGTCTGTATCGAGCTAGAAACTCTTCAAATTGAGGAGTATCATCTGCTGCTGGCTCAACATCTGGAATTGGCATCTCGAAGTGTTCCACGATTGGTGCATTCAAATTACGTTCATCTTCAATTATCATATTATGCATAATAATACATGATGTCATTATATCATGTAAAATATTTTTCCGCCAAAAAAGTGAAGGCCTTAATAATTGCAAAGCGTGACGGGAGCACGCCAAATGCTAGCTCAATAGTTTATGTATGTTTTAGTATCATTTTTATTTGTAGTTGTTTGTTAGGTTTAGTGTTACTCATGTTTTTAAGTTTTTATTAGTAATATTTTGATTGTGTCATTTCTATTTTATTATGTATGTAGTGTAATGGGTGATGTACTTTACATTTATGCATATCAAAATTTTTAATATTTTTTATGAAATTAGTGATATAATTTAAATATATTAAATAAATTAAACTTTGTAATTTTAATAAATTAAATATTTACAAATATGCATAATAAAATTAAAATATACTACTAATAAATACATTTAATTTAAATTTATAATACCTAATTAATATTACTATAAGTAACAAGGAAAAAAATATTATTTATTTATGATATTTAATAATATATATTACATTTAATTTTTTAATTATATAATATAATAAATTAAAAAAAATACCTTGGGCCTTCCCACACCAAATATGGTGTGATGAATAGTACAACACCAAAGATGGTGCTGCACTATTCATCACACTAGTTTTTGTGTAAGATTTGGTGTATGAGTTGGAGAGATTTGGTATTGTTTCTACACCATATTTAGTGTTTTGGTGTATTGGTTGGAGATGACCTAATGGTGTATGGCCATTTTGAATAAATAGGTGATTCTCAAGAATTTTGTTGCATTTATATTTTAACCAAATGATCATTCTTAATTAAGTCATATAAAATATTTTAAAAAAATAGAATAAACAATATAGGAAAGGGGCCTTTTTTAAGGTACAAACCGATCTGCACTAAAGTAAAGTTTGTCCAAATCAAGATTAGTCAACTATCAAAAATCAAATCAAATTAGCTTTTAAAACGTTAAAACCATATCAAATTTAACAATGTCTTAATTTAACCAGATCAGCATTCAAATTTTACAATTTTCAAAAATATTTTTTATAATTTAATTTTTGTAGAATAAATTTTACTTTTGTAAATAATAAATGAATTATCATACTGCAAATTAAACTTTATAAACTTTTAATCATTCAAAATAAATCTCAATAAATTTTATTAATAAAAAATTTAATTTTTATTTTTCAATTTGTTTTGCTTTGCTATTAATCAAAACTAAATTAAGCTGAAATTTTATTATGATCCAGTCAACCCCCAAACAAGATAATAAAAAAAGTCAGACCGAAATCAAATTTGGTTTTCAATTTTAAATTAAAAAAAACCATGCCTTTTATTTTATTTTATTTGTTTATAATAAAAACAATGCTTTTATATTACTTTTAGCATTTTGTTTAAGTATATAAAAATTTAAATTTTAAAGATAAAACAAACCTAGTTTATTTTCTTAATGTGATGGTCTTTGTTTTTTTTTATAAAAAAAACCTTTAGAATATTATTTATTGTTCAGTGGAAACCATGTAGCAATATTTATTCTTTTTCTCAATAATCTTTTGTTTAGTTATCATGAATGATAATCCAAACATAAAACAAATTGCAACTAGAAATATTCATTTAACGCATTTTCCTCCCTTAAATCATTTTCTTATTTATTTATTTTAAGTGACTTGTTAATTTATTCTGATATAATTTGAGGAACCTCATAGGTATATATTTTTTATAAATTGGTATAAAAAATTTACAGACATTTCTCAGTTTGTCATTAACTCTTAACTTTTATTAGTTGTTAATTAGAAAACCAAAATATTAACTATCAGGGTCCGAGCACTCCTAACAATTTCCATTTTTCCTTTTTCATTTATCACATTTCCAAAGCTTATCATCATTATCAATCCCTAAAGTTATATTTTTGAAGTGTAATCATTAAATATATTTCAGCTTTGCGTATCTAACCTTTTAATTGTTCATCTTTTATATGTTCAACACTACCCAAATCTTCATACTTCTTTTCCTTTCTTTTCACAATTTTAAGTTCATAAAATATCTCATATGCTTTGGACTTTGTCATACACTTAAGAAAAGTTGTCAAAAAGCAATAAAATTTTGAAAACATCACAAAATGCAGTGCAAAGGTATGGAAAAAACCTTCATATGCAGAATAAAAGTACGAAAATCACCAATAATAATCTTCAAGAATATCAATACCTGTCCTTTTACCTTCGATCATAATTGACATTAGCATGGACTTGTAGACTCGGTCAGGAAAGCTCTCAAGATACTGCATACCAGTAGCAACTGCAACTCCAAAGCCAACCAGATCAGCTACTCTGGACAAAACAACCAAGGATCATAGGGAGCTGCACAATCCTCTACTTAAGTTAAAATGTCAAAAATTCAGTTTTGCAGCTATCTTATTATTTAAGTTAAACAATGATAAAATGGGAAACCTTGTAAAATTACTACTTTCACAAACCTGAAAGGTCCCATTGGCATTCCAAATTTGGTGCATGCTTGATCAATCTTATACACATCAAGACCATAGTCAACAAATAAGAGTGCTGACTGAGTGTAGGGAAAGAACATCCTATTAACTGCAAATCCAGTGCAGTTGCCAACTACAATGGGGGTTTTTCGAATCTTTTTCCCAATATCAAGCAAATCTAGAACAACTTGTGGAGACGTTTTCTTCGTCCGAACTATTTCTAGAAGTGGCATTATATGAGCAGGACTGCAAAAGAAACAGCAGTTGGTGATTTACATAGAAAAAATTGCCACAGGTGCTAAGAAGAGAAAAAAATAACTATTAATTTTCATCTGAGAAACAATCTTACAAGGAGATTTGTAAAACAAAAAATATGAATATGGATTCATACGAGTAAAAAAATATTACCCAGATATTTCATCTATTACCTAAAGAAATGTGCACCCACAATTCGATCTTGGGACCTGATCTTCTCTCCAATTAAATTGAGATCAATTGTTGATGTATTAGAAGCAAGTATACAGCTGCTAGAGCAATATTTCTCAAGATCAGAAAATATTTGCTGTTTCAAGGATACTTTCTCGATAACTGCCTATAATGGCATATGACTCCATGTTAAAAATCCTCCAAAAACAAACATTCAGAGTCCCTATATAAAATAAACATTGAATAGAGAGTTGAAAATTTTGCCATACTTCAATGACCAAATCCACATCTTTGAAACTTTCATAATCGAGTACACCCGTGAGCAATGAGAGGGTTTTCTCGTACTTCTCCTCTGTAAGCTTCCCTTTCCTGACACGACTCTGCAAATTGGCTGAAAGGAACTTCTAATAAAAATTTTGAAATTTGACAAACAATATATTTAGGGACCATTTTTCAGCAAAAGAAAGTAGAACTTGGTGCTACCTTTAACTCTCTCTATTCCAGCCTTTAAGAAGGTTTCATTTACTTCTTTAATTATCACAGGGTAGTTGCTAAGCAACAAAGCAGTTGCGATTCCAGAGCCCATCAATCCTCCTCCAAGAATGCCGACTTTATTAATCTTTCTTGGCATCAAACCCAAGTCAGTGATCCCAGGAATCTGTCAAAAAAATCACAAAAAACAAGTCACTGTAAGGCAGGCTAGAATTTAACTATAAATGTCTAGCATCACTCAAAAAATATCATTTTATAAATTCAAAATCGAATGTGTATGCAGGAGTAGCAAACCAAATAATATATAGGGCAAAGTACTAACTAGTCTAGTTATTTTAGGAACAAGAAATTCAGGTATTTAAGTAAATGATTTCATATGATTATATAGGCAGCCACTTTCAGCAGTTAGCAGATGGCCTTTAGAAAATTGAGAAGATAGATATTCAACCAAAGTTCTAACAGCTAATCAGTTTCATGATAAAAGTAACTAATGGTTTAAACCATTGGATAATATGTATATATGCACGTAGGTGTTTAAATAAATGTATTTGTGTTGATTCAAAATAAACATTGTTCACTAAAAGTCTGGGTCATTTGAATAGCAAAAAAGGAACAAGAGATATTCAAAATGTTTATTCAATGAAATATCATAGAAAAGATAAGGAACTGACATACACATTGTGAATTTATGGTTATATGGTTGAAAGTTGAAGCCCAGTACTTCTCAACTGAACTAATTAGACAAGGGCTTAACAGTCAAGTTATAAAATCCTTGGCATTGTTTAAGAGGCAACTGCCTAAGCAACAAGGGCTTACACACTCCACTAATTTGTCACAGTATGTAATCCTTAGCATTGTTTTTAAGAGGCAGAAGCTGCTTATGAGGTTTCAACAAAGGACTGCTTCGCCTGATTGCTAGGACATCCAAGTTAGGCAACCTTTAAAAAGCCAAACGGAACAGCCTAGGTGACCTAGGTGGCTCAGTTCGCTTATGAGGTTTAAGAAAGTCTTAAGGGAAAAAAATATTTTCTTCTATAAGTTGTTAGAAGGTAATTGTAGTTCTCCAACTTAGCCCATCTAACACCTCTCTTTTATCCCAGCCTACCACTCCACCCAACTTGTTCACTAAATATTGGAGGCATATACTAATTTTCAATTGCTTTACAACCATCTTTAATTCCTTCTCTTCCCTAGGTGTGTTCTCCCTTTCTAAATCCATTGTTATGTTTTTTCAATTAATAAGCCCACCGAGATTTTTTTTCCATATTGTCATATTGTGGTTATTTTTATTGGTTAAATATGAAATATAAAATGTTTTATTGTTATATGTTTAGTACTTATGACTTGTTTATTTACAATTGCATGCTTTTGATTGATTAAAAGTCCAATTATTGTTATCCACAATATATATACACCCCGTGAGTTTGTTTGATCATTTTTTTTAGACTTAATATTATACCCTAAATCCTAAAGCCAAAATCCTAAATGGCTAAACCCGAGGCTTTAAAAAAAAAAAAAGAAAAAAAAATGTTGCGAACCGCGCGTCACTGTGCGGTGCTCAGCATAACTTCTGCGTGTGTGCGTGTGTATATATATATATATATATATATATATATATATAGCCTACACACCCACCCGATTCACACCTGTGGGCGACCCTCATAGGTCCGGGTGCACGAAAGCACTTCCGAGCGCCCTGATTCATTTTTGAGATTCTGGCGCTGAGAAGCAAACTATCAAACCGGGTCTGTGAGGGTCGCCCACGGTTGTATACCGGGCAGATGTGAATATATATATATATATATATATATATATACCCTACACACACCTTATCCCGAGCGATGGTGGACTACATCCAACGTGCATGATCTGACGCGGTTAAAACCCATTTTTTTAATCCCTCTCGCATCTACATGCAACTCTCTTCTCTCTCATGCATATAAAGTAGCAAAGTAGTACTGGTCTATAGAAATCAGCACCAACGTTGGTGGTGGTTTATTTAAACTAGCACCAACATGGTGCTGATTTTTAAAGACCAGCACCAACGTTGGTGTTGGTTTGTTGAAACCAGCACCAACGTGGTACTGTTTTTAAAGACCAGCACCACATTGGTCGCGCACGGACGGGTGTGCAGGGTAA
>JBAMIE010210576.1:0-10332 GCA_037177295.1 Kaempferia parviflora
ATGTCTTGACCATTTGCACTTATGGCTAGTAGCCACCCGTGATTTACCTCCTCCGTGTTGGCTCTGGGATGGGTTGGCGGGGGCGCTGGGGCGAGCGAATTCGCCTTTTGCCACATTATATTATAGATATAAATAGTAGAAGTTGATATCCTTTTGTTACCCATTGGAATTTTCTTTGCTTCCGATTTTAATTCTAGAAGAGTTTTACTTTATTGTCCGATGTGCTTGCTTGTTCTATTATTAGTACTATTTTTTTTGTTCAACGTTCTAGTGCTATATTGTTAGATCCTCCTAATTGGAGGAATAACATGACACATCCTTTGATGTAAAAACATGGGGAAGTCACTACCTTTATTGAGAAGTGCAAAGGACGTATGTGTCAAAAGATATGTGTGGAAATGAAAGAGTGCTTAGAAGTGTATAAATAGGCATTCCATTTCATTCACATGCACGACAACAACATAATATCAAACACATTACAAAGAAGAAGTTTAAGTTCTTTGTGAGGAATTAAACTTGGAGAGACGGTCTAGTACCAAAGTAAACACGGGTGTGTGAGTGAGTGAGTGTGTATCGGAGAGCCACCCTACGAGGTGAAGAAATGGTGTAATCCTGCTATGGTTATAGTGGAAGAAAAAACTCCGTGGACGTCAACATCAATTGCTGAGCCACGTTAAACTGTTGTCGATCTCGACGTATTTCCGCATTTTGCTATCTCGATAGTCCCAAGGTCCCGAAGTCCAAGATAAGAGACCGAGGACAGAAGAAACTGTCGAGATTTCCCAAGAAGTGGTATCAGAGCACATGTTAGAGTCATGAAATTCAAGATGGAGGGAACCAACGATATGTTCAAATTGACAGGAGACAATTATTCATATTGGAAGTCGATGGTGGAGGATCATTTGTACTGCAAAGACTTGTATGAACCAATTCTCTATGAATTAAAGTCGGAAGAGAAGTCTGAGATGACAGACGCACAATGGGCGATTCTAAATCGCAAAGTCGTGGGAACAATTCATAAGTATATTGACCGAACTTTATTTGAGCATGTGTCAAACTTTACAAATGCTTACGAATTATGGATTAAACTTGAATTATTGATTCAAAAGAAGACTTCTTGGAACAAAGTCTATCTTATGAAGCGGCTGATAAAATTGGAGTACCGAGATGGTTAGAGCACGATTGAACACTTGAATACATTTTAAGGGCTTGTCAATCAACAGACCAAAGCTGACATGAAGTTAGATGATGAAATGCAAGCTTTGTTGCTTGTAAGCTCATTACCGGAGAGTTGGGACACATTGGCGATATCTCTCGGAAACTCAGTCCCTGATGGAAAGTGCACCATGGATCTTATCGCGGATAGTCTGATAAGTGAAGAAGCCCGGAGGAAGGAGAGAGGTACGTATGAGCAGTTTGATGCCAATGTGATTGACAACCGAGGAAAGAGTGGTAATCAACAGAATAACACAAGTAGATCTGTCAAAACATCAAGAGGATGATCCAAATCTCATCCAAGCATAACCTGCTACTATTGTGGAAAGGCAGGTCATAAGAAAGTGAATTGCAGAAGCTTCAAAAGAGACCAACGGTCTGGAAAGGTCAGAGCCGACCAAAGTGGATCGAAGAAAGATGAGGCCAAGGAGACCGCGGCGATAATCACCACAACAGAAGAAGTATTCTTGATATGTGGTGAACATCACTTGAACATTGTATAGAATGAATGTTCATGGATTGTCGATTCGGGAGCCTCTTTCCATGTCACGCCACAAAGAGGTGTTATCATCTTACCGAAGTGGTGAGTTCGGTTAAGTCAAAATGGGAAACCAAGGAATGAACAGCATTGTCAGTATGGGCAATATTGACATGATGACTGACACAGGATGCATTCTTAGCCTGAAGGATGTAAGACATATTCCAGACATGAGATTGAGTTTGATATATGTCGAAAAATTGGATGATGCAGGAATAACAAGCTAGTTCAGCAATGGAAAGTGGAAGTTGACCTATGGGAGCTTGATAATGGCTCGAGGAAAGAAAGAATATTCTTTGTATATAATGCAAGGAAAGCTGAGCAAGGGAGAAACAAATATTGTTGTCAAGAAGGAAAACCTAGAGCTATGGCATAAAAGGCTCGGGCACATGAGTGAGAAGGGACTACAGATCCTCGCTCGAAGGCAAATCCTCCCTGATGCTATTGGTAAGAATTTCGAACCATGCATTGATTGTCTTGGATGAAAACAACACAAAGTTGCATTTTCGAGAATGGGCCATCCACACAAAAGGAAGCAGGTATTGGAGCTAGTACATACAGATGTCTGTTCAATGACCGAGAAATACTTTGTCAGTTTTATTGACAACCATTCAACGAAAGTCTGGGTGTATCGATTAAAGCATAAAGATGAGGTTCTGGATAATTTCAAGGAGTTTCATGCTCGGGTAGAGAGAGAAACTGGAAGTCGGCTAAAATGTATTAGAGCCGACAATGGTGGAGAATACCGAGGTCCTTTCGAGACCTATTGCAAGACTCATGGTATCAGACATGAGAAGACCCCACCGAAGACACCTCAGTTGAATGGGATAGAGAGAGAATGAACAGAACAATTGATGAGAGGATTCGCTGTATGCTGTCACACGCGAAGATGTCGAAGTCATTTTGGGGAGAAGCACTAATGATCATGGTCGACATCATAAATTTGTCACCATCTGTTCCTTTGGATGGAGCTATCCCAGAGGAAATTTGGTTGAAGAGGAAGGTATCCTACAACCATATAAAAGTGTTTAGTTGTAGAGTATTTGTCCACATTCTGAAGGATGAAAGAGCCAAACCGAATTCCAAGACGAAGTAGTGTATTTACCTTGGATCACCGAGAGATGAGTTTGGCTACTGACTATGGGATCTTGTCAATAAGAAGATCGTCAGAAGTCGAGATGTCGTTCTTCGAAGATTAGACAATTGAAGACACAAAGAAATCTTAGCCACCGATATCCAGAGTTGTTGAATGCTCTGATGAAGTTCAAACTCTTGAAATGACAAATATTCATAGAGAGAGTATGGATATTGATATCGAAGACAACAATACCTACGAGAAGGGGCGAAGCTAGGATCTTGGTTCAGTATAGGCAACTAGGATACAAATGAATCGAATATACTCATCAGCTTTTAAGCCAATTTGAAAAATATTTGATTCGTATTCGAAATTATTAAATTCTAGTCGAACTCGATGTTCAATAATTTTTTTAAGACGAATTCGAACCTATAATATTTTATTCGATTGTTCACGAGCCCCTCGGGAGCCAAACTCAAATCAAACTTTAGTTTTTTTACACAATTTTAATTAAAATATGCTCAAATTAAGGTCGAACAATTCAAACCGATCTCAAATTTAAGTCATTTCGAATTATAGTTCAATTCTACTCGAATCAAAGTTCAAACGAGTCGAATCAAACTCAAATTTTATTTCAAACCGAGTTGGAGCTAAAATTATTTATATTTTTATTCTTCAAAGAAAATTCGAATATCATGATGTATATTTTTCTATGAGATTATATCTATCTATAGCTAAATATCTTGATGAACTTCTAGGAACTCCTTTAAAAATTGATTACATACTCTGTTTTTTTTTCTAACTGACTCATTTAATAATTATCTATTTTCCCTAATGAGCTATTATGTTTATTCTTTAATTTTTTTAATTGTATGATATTATTTTTTCTCTAGCCCAGTGTGGGCAGCTGCCCACACCTGCCCACACTGGGCTTACATTAGCTCCGCCCCAGCCTACGAGATTGTTGAAGAAGGGGGAGCTAAACAAAGTGAGTCGGCCGAGACTCAAGAAATCTTTGTTGAACCAGGAAGAGTGGAGCAAAGCAATGGAAGACGAGATGCAGCCACTGCATGAGAATCACACCTACGAGCTGGTAAATCTTCCTAAGGGTAGGAAGGCTTTGGAAAATAAATGGGTATACAAGTTGAAGGCCGAAGAAAACAGAGCTCAACCAAGGTACAAAGCTCGGTTAGTTGTGAAGGGTTCCCGCCAGAAGAAAGGAGTCAACTTTGAGGAGATATTCTCTCCTGTGGTAAAGTTCTCGTCAATTCGAGTTGTCCTTGGGCTTAATGCTAGCCTAGATCTCGAAGTAGAACAACTCGATGTGAAAACTGCCTTTCTTGATGGAGAATTGGAAGAAGAAATTTACATGAATCAACTGGAGGGGTTTCGAGCTCCGGGGAAAGAAAACATGATATGCAGACTGAAGAAGAGTCTTTATGAGCTGAAACAAGACAATGGTACAGGAAGTTTGACTCATTCATGAGTAAGCATGGTTTCAGGAAGACCCAAGGTGATATTTTTTCATCAAAAAGTATGCCGAAGGTGATTTTCTCATACTCCTACTCTATGTCGATGATATGTTGATAGTAGGAAAGAGTCTTGACAGAATTGTTGGATTGAAGAGTGCCCGAAGCAAGTCATTTGCGATGAAAGACTTAGGACCAGCAAAGAAAATCCTCAGCATGCAAATCAGCCGAGATAGGACGAAGAAGCTGGTATGGTTATCTCAAGAGAAATACCTCGAGAAGGTACTTGAAAGATTCAGCATACAAGAGGCAAAGCCTATGAATACATCGTTTGGCGGACAGTTCAAGATAAGTGCCAAGAAGAGTCCGACAAACAAGGAGGAATGTGAACAGATGAGGAACGTTCCATATCAGTCGACAGTCGGCAGTCGGGAGCCTCATGTATGCGATGATTTGTACTCGACCTGATCTCGCACATGCAGTTAGAGTTGTTGGCAGATTCTCGTCACAGCCAGGATGAGAGCATTAGGCGATAGTAAAATGGATACTAAGGTATATCCGAGGAACGACACAAATAGATTTATGTTTTGGTAAAGGAAAACCCAGAGTTGAATGGGTACACTGATGTTGATCTAGCCAAGGACATAGATGGTCAAAAGTCAACCTCGGGATACTTCACTACCTTTGCAAGGGGAGCTATTTCCTGGCAGTCGAAGCTACAAAAGTGAGTTGCATTGTCAACCACCAAGGCAGAATACATAGCTGCCACATAAGCCTGTAAAGAGATGCTGTGGATGATTTTATACAAGAACTGGGACTTCGGCAAGATAATTATATCTTGTACTGTGATAATCAGAGTGTCATTCATCTATCCAAAAAATGCAAGCTTCCAGTACCGCACAAAGCATATCAAGTGTCAATATCATTAGATTCGACAGATACTCGAGGAAAATCAACTTCAGATTGAGAAAGTCCATACCGATGAGAATTGGTTTGACATGTTAACCAAGAACGTTTCTACGAAGAAGCTCGAAGATTGTTGCACGGGAGTCGGTGTGGTATCTTCCAATTAAGTCAGAAAGGGAAGAATTTGTTGGATCCTCCTAATTGGAGGAGTAACAGGACACATCCTTCGATGTAAAAACATAGGGAAGCCACTACCTTTATTGAGAGTGCAAAGGATGTATCTGCCAAAAGATATGTGTGGAAGTATAAGGGTGCTTAGAAGTGTATAAATAGGCATTCCATTTCATTCACACACACGACAACAACACAATATCAAACACATTAAAGAGAAGAAGTTTAAGTTCTTTGTGAGGAATTAAACTTAGAGAGCCAGTCTAGTACTGAAGTAAACACTGGTGTGTGGGTGAGTGAGTGTGTGTCGGAGAGCCACCCTACGAGGTGAAGAAATGGTGTAATCCTGCTATTGTTATAGTGGAAGAAAAAAACTCTCGGCATCAATTGGTCGAGCCACGTTAAACTCTTGTCAATCTCGACGTATTTCCGCATTTCGCTATCTTGATAGTCCCAAGGTCCCCGAAGTCTGAGATAAGAGACCGAGGACAGAAGAAACTGCCGAGATTTCCCAAGATATATTTCTTCTTGTTGTTGAAGCTGATGACATATAGATGGACATGTATAATATTCTTCTTGTTATTATCATGCAACATCTCTTTTTCTCGAGGATGGTCTTTTGGCTTTTTCCCGTTGCCATTCCTTTTGTATGTTCTAGTTCATAAGATCCATTCCTTGTCTGTTATTGTTCACCATGGCCAATAGGCACAACTTTTCTAAATAATCAAGTTTCATAGGCTAATAGGTTGGGAAAAACTAAGGTTAAAGGATGCAAAAGAAGAAAGGAGAATTATTGAAAGTGGTAGGTGGCCTAGAGGCGTGTTATCACTTTCCTAAGGCAAAAATGCTCTCAGGACACAACAAAGTGCTAAAAATTATGAATGAGCATAATCTCTATTGATGTTGGTCTTTATAGAATAGGAATTTCAAGCAATCACCATGGGCAAGAGGCACAACCTTTCTAAATGGCCAAGAATTGCCACTAGAGCTCATGGTGTCTGATTGTGAATTGCGGTTGCCAGTGAAGACTTTTCTCCATCTTTCACCCTTTCTTTTCACGATGCAGTCATATGTGCCTATCTGTATTTTAGAAACAATTATTATTTAACTTTTTTACATTCCTTGATATGATGCCCCTTTCTTTTCATGGTGAAAGTATAACCTATTCTTTTTCATAAGTGTTTTTTTAATATGTTCTCATTTTTCATGACTTTAAAGAGCTTTGAGCCTTATCAGAACCATTGTGGTTCACAACATTTAACATTTGAGCTCAGAAACATGGAGCATCACATGCAAAAAAAACTTGAATCAATTTACAAATGAGTAGTAAATTTCTGTATATAAAATATTTCATGAGGAAACAATATTTCTTCCTCTATTCATCCAAAGGAGGAAGGAAGCTTTGAAGAATAACTCACTTGAAGAGAATTAGGAACACTAACTTGTAATTTACTAAACTATGGAATCAAAATCTTCAATTTGTTCCCCTGATCCATAATTGGCATGTTTTTGGTCATTTAAAAATATTTTATCACCAAAAATTTGTTTGTTTTCTTGTTCATGTATTTAGCTTTTATTGTAGTTCATATCTCCTTTGGGGTTTTCAGATTTCAATAGAGAAATTATTGAGGCTATTGGTCAGTGAATTAAATTATTTTTCCATTAAGTAAAATTTTCTTTTTGTCCTACTCTATCACCCGTTATTTTAATTCAGCATTACAATTTTAAGTCATTAGACTGCAAGACAAAGCTACATGGCATATAAATGGATAGAAAGTTCCATCTAGGCTGATTTTGTCAAAACAACTATGCATCAACTTCTAAGTTTATAGTAAATTCACTTCGATTAGGACAATTCTAGTTTTATGAGCACTTAATATTATACAAACCTTTTATTCTTCTGTTTTGCATATCAATTTTTTTTCCTTTCAGATTTTGAAGCATAATCAGCAGAATGCATTGTATGAGGCTTTACAAAAGCTAAAAGAAGGTAAGCTTAGTTGGAACAACTTGCCTGAATCTTCCAAGGAAATTTTGAACACAAAATAACTAGCTTTAGATCCCCCTCTTAGTAAGCAAGTTGTTGAATATCTTATTTTTGTCGTGCATTAATAGTATGAATATATCTAGAAGATGGTTTTGATTTACCACTATAACATGATAAATAGGCTAAGTTGACATTGGCAATTTGGCATAGTTCAAAAATAAAGAATACTGTCAAGAAATTTGTTTAATTTGCCTTCATTTTATTCTAGAGTTTCAAAATTGTAATTTACCTCTAGCTGTAAGCCTGTAACAGATTTAGAATAATTTACCACTAGTTTCAAACCATTACTCTAGAAATCTACTCCTCTTCTGGAACAATTTGGATGAACTATTCTACATCTTCAATTCCATCTTGCATACTGTTTTTCATCGTAATAGGACCTAGAAAATTACTACCCTGTATTTTGTTTTACATATTTTTTTCCCATACTTGATGAGTATTGGATATTGTAGGATTACTACTAACGAAGTGACTACTTTCTTGCAGAGTTGATGCTCCTTGGGTTTATATCCCTTTTGTTAACAGTCTGTCAAAGGACCATTAACCACATATGTGTTCCAAAAAGTTATTTCTTCCACATGCTTCCATGTAAGGAAAAATCTTTTTCCCATAATGGGAAGGTTCATCATGATAAGAGCGTGAACCATCAAATAACCCAGAAACATAGGAAGCTTTTGTCTGAGAATGAGGACACTGATATTTGCCTGAGTAAGGTTAGCTTAGATTTTTGGAAGATTTTATTTGAAAGTAAATGTCCCAATTAAAATTTGAACAAATTTGCCATTAACTTAATAGCATTTGATCATTTCTTCATCTCCTATATCTGTCTTGTAAATTGGAAATTTTTGTCATGCATAAATTTTCCATTAACTTGTGGACTATCACGGAGGAGAAGCTAGTTGTGCTTTGTTCACTCAAAGACGCTTGTGGAGGAGGATGTAGTTTCTCACAACCATATCCTGTGTTGTTCCACGTGCTGATGTGAGATCATCAAGTGTATTGATCTCTGTGTTTGTAAATTGATAAATAAGTCTTTCATGATGCAACTTCCCATTCTTATGCATTAATAAAGTAACAAATAAAAATAAAAAGATCATCAAGTGATATGTTGAATCTCTTTGCACCTTATTTGTAAAGTTCATTTTTGTTGTGGGTATCCCAATAATTTGACATTAATTAAGTTTTCTTTAACAATTTTATGGAATCATCTTTAACAATTATTAGTTATTAATTACAGGGCAAAATTCCACTTTTGTCGACTGAAGCATTAGAACAGCTGCACATTTTTATATTTGTGCTAGCAGTTGTCCATGTTGTGTTCTGTGCAACTACCATGATTCTAGGAGGAGCAAAGGTAACTGCCACACAGGTTTAAAAAATTCTATGCAGAATTTATTATATTGGAATTGAAGAATATGTTCAATCTTTTTGTAGATCAGAAAATGGAAACACTGGGAAAATGATATCAGGAAGGTGCAGCTCAAGAAAGAAAATCGTAAGCTATTTCATTAGTTCACCATCAATTTCTGCCCCTATACATTGTTTTGTCAACAAACAAGATATTACTTCTGGTTGTGATAAATTTCTCCTCAGCCTCTATAGATGAACATGATACACATGCCAGTCACCATCATGAATTTGTGATGGAGCGTGCAATAGGGCTTTGGAAAAAGTCAATTATCGTAAGCTGGACAGTAAGTTCCAATTTTTTTAAATGAAACAGTTTGCTCACATATGATGCCTATGTGTGCCATTATTTTCCACCCACAAATTTAATAAGTATACAGAATTTTGTGTTATAGATGATGACAACAAGTCTTAACGGTTGAATAATGTTTCAGCATTGCCAAAATAGTTGATAATACATGTTCCTGAAAAACCTCTAAAAGCATGCTTTCTTAGTATCAGATCCTTAAAGTTAATTGCCATGTTATATGTGCTTGAATAGATATCATTCTTCAAGCAGTTTCATGCCTCTGTCACCAAATCAGATTACAGAGCATTGAGATCAGGTTTTATAATGGTGAGTTGTACAATTTCATCAAATTATAACTGTAATTTCTTCTTTTAATATGATTCATCTAATTTTTTCTTCTCATAACATTATTCCAGAGACATTGCAGTACAAACCAAAATTTTGATTTTCACAAATATATGTTACGCACTCTTGAGGATGATTTCAAGATGGTAGTTAGTATAAGGTGGATTATTAGCAAACGGAAGTCTATTTATTACTTTTAATTGATTTTCTATCCAGCTAAATGTGTGCGCTCATATGCAGCTGGTACTTGTGGCTTTTTGTTGTCATATTCCTCTTGCTGAATGTGAATGGTATGCTGGAAACAACCAATAGCTCTTCAGGAACTAATAATAAAAAAAAATACTGCCACTATGCAACTGCTCATTTATAGCCATGTCTAACATCTATTGCCTTTGTTTATTATTACAGGATGGCACACATATTTTTGGTTGTCTTTCTTGCCTCTTGTTGTAAGTCTTCTTACAATGCTATTGATTCCTTCCTTCTAGGATTCGTTGCTTTGTTCATTGCTTAATTCAGCATAATTAACATTGCACTGGACATAAGTTAACTTTCATAATTTGTCATATCTATTAAAAAGAATGGGCAAAAATCAAAAGGGCGCCTCTTTTTAAACGAATTGTCAAAGGGGTGCTCTACTTTGATTTATTATTAAAAGGGCGCCCACCCCCTTGCATATTTACTCTTCTACCCTTTGATACATTAATTGCTTCTGATACATGCATACATCTGGCGTACATACTGTTGGTCCCCTGGATGGTTTTGATGTGATCAACCAAGTCAGGTTAGGTCCTGCGTTGTGTTTAACCCTCTGCTAAGTGTGCAGGGACTTAGGTACGGAGGAAGTCGAGCGAAAGACGCAGCGGACGA
>JBAMIE010210587.1:0-10331 GCA_037177295.1 Kaempferia parviflora
ATCTAAATCTTGAACTCCGAGTAGACTCACACTAATCAAATGAACTCAACATCTAATGTTGACTCATTTGGGCATGGCCATGCACTTGGTGGTCTCACTCTATCAAGAATAGCGATGTCACTCCAGTCATATCAGAGGGATAGATCCCATCTACATCACTCACATCCCTCCGCACAATGACACTCAACCAGATTCTGGTCATTAGCTTCCCGATGATCCCTCTACTCATATTGCTTCCCATGATGCTTCTGTGATTGTGGATCCTCCTCCTCGCTACCCTCAATGATCTTGTAAGTCTATTCAATTACTTGATTTTATGTATTCTACTTATTCTAGTTCTTTTTCTTCTTTTTTGGCTTCTATTCACCAATTGTTTGAGCCCTCCTCTTATAAAGAGGCTGCTCTTGATCCTCTTTGGCAGCAGGCTATGGCAGAAAAACTTTCTGCTTTATATCAAACATGTACTTGGGATCTTGTTCCTCTTCCTTTGGGGAGCGTGCGATTGGTTCTTGATGGGTGTATAAGATCAAAACTAAATTTGATGGGTCAATTGAGAGGTATAAAGCTCGTTTGATTACTAAAGGATTTTCCCAATGGTATGGTATGGATTATGAGGAAACTTTGCTCCAGTTTCCAAGCTTGTTACTATCCATACTCTCATTGCAGTTGCATCAGTTCGTCAATGATCTATTTTTTAGATGGATGTTAAAAATGCCTTTTTAAATGGAGATCTTTAAGAAGAAGTTTACATGGTGCCACCACCTGGTGTCATTCACAACCCTGGTGAAGTTTGCAAACTAAAAAAGGCTCTTTATGGCCATAAACAAGCTCCTGAGCTTGGTTTGATAAGTTCTCTATTGTGATTGGATCTCTTGGCTTTCTTCCTAGTCAGCATGACTCTGCTCTTTTTGTTCATTGTACTTCGTCAGGTCGCACATTACTTTCTCTTTATGTTGATGACATGATTATTATAGGGGATGATTTAAGTGGAATAGAAGAGTTCAAATTGCATTTGACTCATGAGTTTGATATGAAAGATTTGGGTCCTCTACGTTATGTTTTGGCCCTTGAAGTAGCTTATTCTCCTCGTGGATATTTTCTTTCACAATCCAAATATATTGGTGACATTCTGGAGCAAGCTCATCTATCCGACACTTGCATTGTTGATACTCCGCTTGAGGTTAATGCTCGGTATTCTTCTATTGATAGTGTTCCCTTGCCAGATCCATCTTTATATCGCAATCTAGTTGACAGTTTAGTATATCTCACCATCACTAGACTTGACATTGCTTATGTTGTACACATTGTCAACCAATTTGTTACTTCTCCCACTTTAGTACATTGGGGAGCAGTGCTTCGCATCCTTCGATATCTTTGAGGTACTCAGTTTCATAGTCTTCTTTATCCTTCCACTTCTACCTTAGAGTTGAGCGCCTATTTAGATACAGATTAGGGTGGTGACTCTACGGATCGTAAGTCTACCACAGAGTTTTGTATTTTCTTGAGAGATTCTCTTATCTCTTGGAAGGGTAAAAAGAAAAATGTTGTCCCTCATTCTGCTACCGAAGTAGAATATCGTGCTATGGTCTCTACTATTATTCAAATTGTTTGGTTACATTGACTACTTGTTGATATGAGTGTTTTTCTCTCGAACCTACTCCTATGCATTGTGACAACTCTAGTGTCATTCAAACTACTCGCAATTTTGTCTTTCATGAGTGTACCAAGCATATCAAGATTGATTGTCATTTCACCCGTCATCACTATCAGAATGACACTATTACTTTGTCATTTATCTCATCTTCCATGCAAATTGCAGACTTGCTCACCAAGGTACATTCCACTGCACGGTTCCAATTTCTGGTTAACAAACTCTCAATGTTTTCTGTTAGTGCATCGTGAGTTTGAGGGGGATGTTAGTATATGATAAATAATAATTATTATAAAAGGGTAGATTAGTCTTTTCGTTATTTTTTATTGTCTATTCATATCTGTTTTTCTTTTGTAAAACTAGGTTTTCAATAGACAATTTGCTAGCCTCCTTTTACGGTTACCTCTATTCTCTTTCTCTTTTGTTGCCTTTTGCACTCTATTTGCATTCTTTGTTTTATTCACACCGTCGAATTTGATTGAAGTCTTCGATGCGCATTCAATCGATGTGAATCGAAGCTATCC
Organism: Kaempferia parviflora; assembly: GCA_037177295.1. Lineage (NCBI taxonomy): Eukaryota > Viridiplantae > Streptophyta > Magnoliopsida > Zingiberales > Zingiberaceae > Kaempferia > Kaempferia parviflora. The sequence goes on from JBAMIE010210587.1 coordinate 2,176, forward strand.
ATCCCCTTCTAATTTGCACAGGTCCTAACATCAAACACATATCACTAGAAATAAAAATTCAGAAGGAAACGTCAAATGATCATCTATATTTTTGTTTAGTGACGAACACAAAACTGGTAAACTTTATAATCACATTTCAATTAATTTCGAACATAGAAAAGCAATACAAAATGTAATAAGCCATGACATATTAGATTTCATTCAAGAGGAAGTAAACAACATAAAGACACTTATCAACTAGTCATCAAAGCATTTGATTAGTCACATTCACAGCTTATTTAACACATCATATTAGTTAACTTGCTTGTGAATCTCCAGTCTTTTTAACTTGATGCCTTCTTGCAAGGCATTGTTGCTCTCACGAATAGCATTTGGTCAGGCACATTCACAGAATCTGCCATTGAAATTTTAAATTGCATCTATCGAAATGTCAATGCTCTTGGATCTTTTTTAGGACTTCCACAATGTTGCATAATTAAAAAATGATTGGTTGGTGCTGACAAATCTAGACATCTTCGTTGCTTCTTCACCCAAACTAATAGTTGAGTTGTGTTCTTCTATCGCTTTATATTTGAAATCTCTAAAAGTGGATGCTTCCTTACTTGATGCCCTATCATTTGCAAAGATAGAAATCGACCTATCATAATTCGGAATAGGCTTGCTCCTCCATTGCACATGTCAAATTTAATCTTATAGCTATGGTTATAAGATCCTCACAAGTTTTTGAAAGGTCATTGATCCTGTCTGAGATCGGGCGGATGACGCTGGGAGACACGTGACCCTGGGGAAGACATGCTGAGGTGGTGCCCGTCCGTCCGTTCGTCCGTCCGTCCAGTCCTTGTCTGCTATGGTGGTGCCCGCACACCTGTACGTCCGTCCGTGCAGTCCTTTTCTGCTATGGATGCGTCTGCACGCCTATACGTCCATCCGTCCATCCGGTCTTTATCTACTATGGTGGTGTTTGCACGCTTGTACGTCCGTCCGTCCTGCAAGCACTTACGAGCTTCAAAGAACATTAGCGGCCGAACAAGGGAAAATGTTCCCTTGTTTGGTCCTCCGATGCTCAAGTTAGCTAAACTCCAAAAAGAGGAATGTAGTATAGTGGAAAGTACAGTAGTTTGTGTAATATTGCGTACCCGCATCCGAAACCGAGAACCTCTATTTATAGTTAAGTGTAAGGCATTAATCCCGAGGTGTACGAGGATGTGCTCACTTTGGGATTGGTAACACCCGGCATTTTGTGGTATCTGACACCTATACAATTGTCAAAGAGCGCATAGATCTTGGCCACGTGTAGGACTGACAGGTTTGTCAGTTTTGCAGAGAGTTAAAGTATCACATTATACTGCTGTCGCCTGAACGGGCGCAGGTGGCTTCAGTGTGTATCGCCGACCGAACGGGTGCACGTCCGATCGAATAAACGCAGTCGTCCTTGTTGCCACATCATCAATCGCTGACGTCAGCGAGGGCCCACAGGGCCCGTCCGGCCGTTCCAGATCTGTCATCATTTTATAAACTAAACTCGTGTTTAAAAGTTTTTAGTCAATTTTTATGATGATTCATAATAACACTTTTCCCCATCTAGTTGTTCAGTTAATTAACATTATCATACAGTTTGCCTATTTCAAATTGGAACATTTTGTATGTTTTTCTGTTCGCAATGTATGATGATTCATCTTGGATGCAAGGAAAGTTTCTAATTTATCAAAGTCAAATAAAGATTTCTAAAAAAATTTATATTATTCAAGAAAGGAATCGAAGAATGATAAAAATGTTATTAAAGAATTCTTTAATTTCTTTATCTTCTCTCCTAATAAGATTTTCTCAACTCTTTACTTAGTTAGAATTTTAAAAGTAAATGTCTGATACGGATTTAATTATTAGTTAAAAAGAAATAAATTAAAAATTAGTGAGTTTAAATGTTGTTTTTAAGTATCCTACCTTCTTCTAGCTATATAATTCCAATTTCAAGCCGACAATTCAAATACAACTATGAAAAGAAATCATTCCAATGAACTATTCTTTCTCAGTTGTGTGCAATTGATTCAGGTTATGCAGCTACTGGAAATATGCATTTCTCATAGATTCTTTTCAGATTTATAGTGAGTTTGGAAGGCTTGGTTTCTTCCATTTGTGACAGATTTGCAGATTGGAAGACTTGATTTAATATACAACTGCAGATTTGCAAATGTGCAATTTGGAAGATTTGGCTTTTTCCATTTGTCTTATAGATCAGCAATTGGGGTTTTCTCATGCATTTCTCTGGATAAACCATGAGCTTGAACCAATATACACTTATCCACAACATATTCACAATCAGACTTATTGATCCACAACACAAGCACAATCACCATGGCAAGGATAAACCAAACCAAAATGCAAACTCAAATAATCAATATAGTGGATTAATACTTGTTTCATATATTAAAAAGGTTCTATGGTCGTTTAAAACAGGATGCTTACAACTAATGCATCCCATATTTATGGCTAACACCAAGAGTCCAAGACGGTCGTCTGTAGATATTTCTCCCTCTTCTTGTGGCCTATGAGGTTAACTTTCATTGCCTCAAGCCTTGTTTATCTCATAAGTGTGCACCTTTGCCTCAAACCTCTTCATTCAAACTCATATTTTGATCTTACTCTCCAATTCCGGAATCTGAAATAGTCACACCCATTTGATTTCGGTAAATATTTAAAACAATTTCAAGTAGGAAGAACTAATACAATAAAAATGTGAAATTTCCATACCAAATGACTTCCCCATACCTTTCTGCACATTAGAAACTTTCACTCAAGATTTGCCAGAATCCTTAGACCTTGATGTTCTTGAGACAATATGTGCACCACAACTATAGAGCTCGATGAAACGATCATCCTAGTGCTACTATTTTAAAGAAGAGTAGAGAATTGGATGAAGAAAAACTAGTAGTTTTATCTCCCAGAAAAATAAAAAAGATCAGTCTGAGTTCAGTTATCAAAACACCGAAATCGTCCCAACATCGCGACTAAAGCCTTGCACAAAGTATAGCAATACAGTTGAGATAGCAGCTAGCTAGCTACCTCAATGAGTCTATCATATAGCTTTTACAAGTGAACTTATCTCTAATAATAACATTGCTTAAACTCATAAGAGTGCAATCTAAGCTTAAACATATTGAGACTTGTATTATCATGGACTCATGCATACTGTCATGTGCAATCTCGATCTCCACCCTGTTGATTATTTGCCAGATCGGTTAGCTTTCTCGACAGGACCAACTTGCCTGAGCAACTGACATCATCAAGTGCACGTTTAATGTATATATCAGAAAGTTAACTCCAGTTAACAAAGATAGATGAAGATACAGATAAATAGATAGCTAGAATGAATATATTGAAGATAATGAAAAGGCTTTTATGGAATTTCTCTTGGATGAGTCATTAGAAATGGAACCTGGAAATAGTTCTCTAGCTTCTGTCTCAGGCTTGCGTGCTCCTTCTTTACCTTTTGGAATTGTCTTAAGCATCTGCATATAGAAATCAATCAAACGACAGAAAAATAAAAAACCTGTCTTGCGTGGATGCATCCACAAGCACAGAATGACTTGACTATATATATAATATTCAGTTGAAACAAAAGATGGTTGAGGAAGAGGAGAGATACCCTTCAATGTTTTCTTTATGACAGAAATCTCTGAAAACAGTACACTCGTTCTTCAGTTTGGCAGCACCGATGCTACGCAGGATCCATAAAACAAATATCATCATTACATGTACACGCTGGCTTGATTAAGATATTTAGAATTAAGCAAAATAATACCTGGAAGCACTACCCTTTAGTTGGTGCATGAGTGAGTCCAGCCGTCCAAAATCTTGGGGAAGCTTAACACTGTTTAAAATTTAAGCTTATCGAGTATTATTCTTATAATATACATGAGAAATCTACCTGCACTAGGATAGATTGCAAAAAGATGTGCTTACAGGGCTTGATCAATGTTGGTGACCAATCTCGATGAGTCCCTGAAGAACAACGTGACAACCTCCTCCACAAAATTAGGGCTAGCATCATCTTGCAGATCTTCTATCTGATAAAATTGTTCATCCAGGAAACCCTGAAAAATTAATACAACTTGATCTGTTTTAGCTGATAGAAGTAGACGTGGCTAGAGTCCCACTGCAACCGTAATGCTGTTATTAATAAAAACATATACACTGGATTTTCATTTACTTAAACGCACAGTAATGCTATTATTTGAAGTTTGTAACAGTTTTGAGAAGGATTTTTATATGTTACACTAATAAAGTTTTGACGTCATTTCATGGTAGACAACACCTTCCAAACAAAAGGCAGTGGAAAATGATAAACTATATATCCTTCAAAATATTCTCTTGTTTCATGGTTGTGCCACAAACAATGTTTAAGTTAGCATCAGCAAACGTTACCATGACTTTCTAAGGCACTCAATGTGTGCAGGAAACACAGCACAGAGAACTAAACAAATGGCATGATGTTTACTATTATACTATTACAGTCTGTTCTGCTTAGAAGAAGGATATTGTATTTGTAGTTGATTACTTTTTATTTAGGGACTTGAGTTATAACAGTTTGTAATTCAATCAGTTTCTGAAGCCATTGAATGGTCTCTGTTGAGACCACATGAACTTTCTAACTTAAAAGAACTGTCAGTACCAAATTAACACTGAACAGAGAAATACAACGGAGAGCAGAAATTCAACCTGATCAAAGAAACTCTTCTTCATCATGGCAATCTGGTTGTTCAAGGTAGAGTATTCCATCTGTGAACAAGTTAAGTGACAAAAGTATAATATGGAGCGAGGGGTTCACTAAAGGAACTTGTGCTGATGAGTTATAAGAGCCTCGATATGTTGCTATTTATAGAGGAGGGAAAGGACTTGTATATGTGACATAATCACCAGGAATAACAGCTCTCAGCTGGGTCATACTGTTGTTGTTCAATTAAAACTGGGATTACACAACCAAGTCTTATTCAGGGCAGTATTCTGTTTAGCCTTGAAGAGATAGTGGAATGATTAAGATTGGCGACAACAACAGCTACTAGATTTTGAAACTAGCAACGGTGTTGTTGTTTATAGAGCAATAGCAATCCAACAGTTAATAAAGGTCAATTCATCTATTCATTAACATCCTCAATAGCTAACAAAATGAAGAATAAGAGTATCTTTTTCCATAGCCATGCCGAATTATTTTATCTTTAGCTACAGATTAGTCTCAAACTTATATATACTCACAGACAACAGTAGTAAACTATGAATCTCAGTTAACTAAGATTTTGCCATTGTTGATGATGATGTCAAGGGTTAAAGCAACTCTCAATCCTTTTTTTTTTTTTGTTCGAACTCGACTGGCATTGGGAGTCTTTTTTTCATCTTGTTCCAGACTTTACAGGTTCATAGGTTCTCCAAAGAAGACAATACAATCCCAACATACTTTTCCACTTGATACTCTCTCATTCACATCAAAGTATAAGACACTTGAAAACCTTATTCATGCTGATAAATACGAGCATGGACATGAGTTTCCCACTGACACACAGTAACCTACTTCTTTAACAACTTGTGCTCGACTTAGATTGTAATGGAAAATGTTAGTAACATCGTGACACAACAACTTGAATCAATGAGGCACTACTTGCATTAATAAAGTTTTCAGTATATTAGTTGGTGAATAACCATCCACAGTTCGCCTTTGTATGATATGAATCAACTACAGAAGAAATTTTAGCCTAAACAGAAACGGCACTTGTAAGATTTGAAGCATGAAATTGAATAAAAACAAGTTATTTTCTTGAGTTTTTATATGTAGGAAGCACGTAGAAAAGAAAAGAAAAGAAAAGATGAGAATAAGAATAGACACTTCATATGCTATCTTTATTCCATATCCAATAGTAGTAGGATGTTGCAATGTGTCTGAGGGCCTGGCGTCCTGATTTGATATCTTTAGAGTGCTTGGTTCATCCGCTACTTTGCTAAAGGAGTAAAAGTTCTGGAATGCAATAAATAATTGGTTCGACGATGTCGATTCTTTCCCTACATCATTGTCCAATGTTGATAACAGAATCTAAGTTCAGCACTATTGCAAAAAAGTAAAATTCTCAGCTAAATGAATCATAATGATTAGAACTTATTCTGAAGTACAGCCATTGGATGGCCTTGAACTATACATTGTTGCAAGGTGAAAAGATCAGCTCCAGCAAAATTTTCCATGGAAGAACAGTCGGCTCTAAGCACAAACACCAACAAGCAGAGTAAGAAAAACATTCTTTTCTTTTAACATTAAGTCTTTGATGCCATACAACAACAACTTTACTATTACGTCAAAGCTCCCCTTCTAATTCCCATAATACTAAGCTTACAAAAAAAAAATCAAATGTAGAGGGTAGCAAGTTATTTTTGATACATTTTAGTTGTTATTTCAGTGGAAGAGAATAATCCCGAAAAATTTAGACCTTATCGTGGTTCACTTTCAAAATGAATAAAACATAGCATCACCTTAACGGATCTTATTTCTTTCATACTTTCTGAACAACTAGCAGAAAGATAATGGAAATGCAAACGATGGTGTATGCGAACGTGCTCACTTAATAATTCTGAATTTCAATGATTAAGAAAAGTAACGTCCTAATGTGTTCTAAGATGAATGAATGTTTCTTCCTTCAATTTGCTTGTGTTTTCCTAATAGTAAATGTGAAAAATAAAAAACAGCCAAATTCTAGCAGCAAATCTGGAAGAGTGTCAGATAGATATTTCACAGCAATAACAGATGAATGGATGATAGCAATTGTGTCTTTATCTGAGGTAGGATAAAGATAACTCTATATATGGGGCATGTGGCATGCTCCCATGCCTTAACCATCGCACCTCTCCGAGGGAACAAGATAATTCTATATATACACAGTGCTGAATGTAAGTGAACTTATCTACCTCAACTATCTTTATCAAGAATCAAAGGTTCCATATTTCCTTTTTAGCAAATACAATGCATTTAACCCTAACTGAACAAATATCAGAATAAATTTTTATAAATGCACAGTGTCATCAAAAGCATCCTTATCAACATATTCATATTTTTGTTCTGTAAGCGACAAATCAATAATTGGAACTTTCAGGTTTAGCTTTATGGCTGCAGTGTTACTGAGCTTTCCAAGGGAATCTTAAGATATCATCGGCTCTATTCATGGCCACGTATCCCTTGTGCATCATTCAAAGCGGATAGAACTTGCACTTTGGAATTTCGTTCCTATTTAACTCTACTCCACAAAAGAACACGCACAACAGATGGAGTGAAAGATTCGTAAGGATGCCAAATGAAATGGAAAATTGTTGATGTTCTAAATACATGAAATCGAAAACGTTAAACACTTAGTGATTGTTCACTAATCATTTTCTTTCACACTTACTGTCGGAAGAGCGACCACAAATCAAACTGTTCTTCAAGGTTTCACGATCCTAATCCCCAAGTCTTCTTGATGTTCACCTCGCACCTTATTTCTCTGATTTTCTTGGAGGAATTTATAGGAGGAGAAGATGAAAGGTTTTGTAAAACCTTATACCACATGGATTCTAAAAATCGAATAAGAATTCAAAAAGGAAATACAACAACAAGAGCATAGATATTGTTTCTACTAATGGCTAGTAGCCACCTATAATTTACCTCCTCCATGTTGGCCTAAGGACGGGGACGGGTTGATGGGGACACGAGGGGCGAGCAAATCACCTTTTTGGCCACTTGTTTCTACGAATCATGACATAACAAGAATAAAAGTTTTAAAGCAATGATGTAGAACCTGATAGTAGCAGAAGTGTCATTGCTGTAGCGTCATCTCTACTTGATCTGTAGCTCCTGAGGAAGAGAAGAAGAAGGTTGATCTTCCAAATAGCTTAGGTTTGACGGCGCCGAATCCTCTTCGTCTAATGGAATGGGGAACGAAGAGTCGTCAAAAGATGACACCTAAACCCTTGGGGACTAACACTATCTATAGGGAAATCCAATCCGTAATCAACTAATAAATACTAATAGGTTCTATATGGTACATCAATATCTGATGACCCGAAACCCTATGATGAGCGTAGATTGTATCATTTATTCTGCATTATATTTGCTCATCACTTCGATTTCATAGCTTATGATCTGCGTT
>JBAMIE010210622.1:0-10329 GCA_037177295.1 Kaempferia parviflora
ACGGAAAGATGTATTTGAGAAAACGTTTCAAAAATGAGGGACTAAATTGGGTTCATTGAAACATGAGTGACGAAAAATAGAAACACGTCAAAAAAATGAGGGATTAAATTGGGTTCATTGAAACATGAGTGACAAAAATAAAAAAATATAAAACAAAATGAGGGACTAAATTGAATTTTAACCCGTCCATTAGCCATTAGGTTCGCGATTCTCTGTGCAACAAACAACGCCGCCGCAGCGATGCTGCCGTTCGTCCTCCGCCGCCACAGCCGCCCGGCACACTTCCGACCCAGCAAACTCTTCTTTTCCTCCGCCGAATCTGCAGTTCCTCCGCTGAAACCGTTTTCCATTGTCGAATACCTAGTAAATTCCTGGGGTTTTTCTGCTGCCGAGGCTTCCAAGGCCTCCCGCTCTTTACCTGATCTCAAATCTACCAAGAAGCCGGACTCCGTCCTCAACTTCTTGAGGTCCCAGGGCTTCACTGACTCCCATATCAAGTGGATTGTCCATATCAACCCCAAATGCGTCTGCATGAAGGTGGAGAGAAATCTTCACCAGAAGTTCCGATCTTTGCTCGACGCTGGCTTGTCGGAGTCAGACATTGTCGACCTAATTACATCGAGTCCCAATATCCTCCAACTCAACATCGACCGTTGCGTCGTCCCCAAGTTGGAGTTCTGGGATCGTCTGCTTGGATCGAGGGAGCTTCTTCTTAAGCGTTTGAAGTCAAAATGGTTCTTCAGCGTCAGTATCAAGAAAAGAATCCTTCCTAATCTCAAGTTTTTCATGAGCGTGTGCGGTATCTCCGAAGAGAAGGCGTCTCAAGCAATAAGAAGCCGCCCTGAGTTCCTTGCCCAGAATCCAGATTCACTCCAGGCTTTGGTCCGTAGAGCCGACGAGCTGGGGGTGCCCCGACAATCTCCAACGTTCCCGTTGTTCCTCCTCGTTCTCCATAGTATCAGCAAAGAAACCTTCGAAGCCAAACACAAATTATTGTCGGGCTTTGGCTTGTCGGAGTTAGACTTCTTCACAGCAATCAGGAAGAAGCCAGCCTTGTTGAATATTTCTCAACCTCAAATGCGGAGAAAGATGGAATTTTTCATCAAGGAAGTTGGCTATCAGCCTTCTTTCGTTGTCCAACAGCCATTGCTACTACTGTTTAGCTTGGAGAAGAGGGTGATTCCAAGATTTCGGGTGATGGAGTTGTTGAAGTCGAAAAAATTATGGACCGAACAAAGGTGGTGTCTGCTCTCTTGTTTATGCTTATCTGATAAAAAATTCATGGACCGGTTTGTGCTCCCATATAAAAAGAAGCTCCCTGAGCTACTTGACATTTGTGATTCGCCATCAAGGGTGCCGTGCCTCTAATTTTAAGTTCCAGAATCATTATGGAAGAGGTTTTTTGGAAGTTTTATTCAGGTGTGAGACTCTTCTCCTTGGGCTTTCAATTGATGTAGTTGCATGACATTTCTGAATACTACTATCTCCATCCAAATTATGTTCTGTCTGTGTAGTGATTGTTTCTATCAAACCTGCAGTAATAGCTATTATATTTAGTTCACTGGTCAATAGCCTCTCAATAATAATTCATGAACAACGAGTTTGTTTGTGGCTTTGTCTAAAGCAAGTCCTACAACGGATCATATTTAATTATGTGCATCTTTTGTAGAAGTTATTTGGAACGTCTATTTGAAGGTTATACTTTCGCATTTACCACATATTTAGGTTTAAACAGCCACAATCTTAGGTTGTCAAGAATTGGCACATCAATAACCACAGGTGGTCAAGAATTCAAGATTTGCAATATTCAGTTGCTATCAGTCGCTGTTGATTAAACTTGCAGTATTGTTATTCTAATGGTTCACCATACAAGTCATGATGAATCGTAGTATTATGTCCTCAGTAAAGAGAGCAAAGAATGCAAGAGAGATTCAATAGAACTTTGTGATGGTAATTAGGGCAGCAGCTAGCTCACAAACATGAAGATGAAAATGGCAAAGAGCATCTGATCAGTAGATACTTCATCGTTAATATGCTGTTGCTCGATAAAGTTCTTAGAATCAGTATTTTCAATACCAGGCAGACGGACCAACTCAACCAATTAGCGTAAAACCAAAAGGCAAACGGATCCAGTTAGATCGATAGTAAATTTTCAGTCCAATCCTAACCAACTAGAAAAAACTGGAACTGGCTGTCAATTTGGACCATAAATCCGGTTTTAAAAATACTCCTTAAAACACTGAATTGGATCTTTCAATTTTTCAGTATTCAAACTCACATAAAATATCAAGTTACTGAATACACACAACTAAAATGTAAGTTACATACAAAACCGTCAAACCGATTACCTGTTGAGTGTTCACCGTAGATTTGTTCTGATGGTATAAATGAAAAACTTTATAAAGTACATAATGGTGATCTTTTAACAGGCTTCATTTCTTGACGACTACTTTCACTTAGACAACCAGTAAATCAACATGAGAAATGTACAAACAGAAGCGACGAGAGAGAGAATTATGGTGTCGATAGACTTTTTCCTTCTAATTGAAGACAAAATGTGATTTACCTGCAGAGAAAGGCAGATTATATGATGCTAGGCATTGTATTGATAAAATAATAATAATAATAATAAAAGAGTGTGTCCATCCAATATAGTATTAGCATACCGTCGGAAGTCTGTTGCTGACATTGCTGATCTTTGTGGTGATGCCACCGAATGTGGAACGCTGAAGAACAAGTGTTCCTAGAGTAGCTTGGGCGTGAGAAATTACATTATCCATCTGCAGTAAGACACATGGAGTGCAATTAGAAGTTAAATAAGAGGATTAATCACTTAATATAAAAGAGAATTTCAAGGCTAATGAGATATGATCCAATTCTTTGCATGGATGGGCAATCTACAGTCGTATTTGGAATCCTTAGTTCATATGTGAATGAGCAGGATTAAATGCGACTACAAAACCTCAGATTTCCTAAAGAAAACCTGGGAATTGTTGGTAAATTTTCAATTATTGTGCTGGGAAGCAGTCTGCTATCCTTGAAAATGATTGACCTCGTCATTCATAGAAGTAACTTTCTTTGTATATATATCTCACACCGGAGGGCCAACATTTTTTTTTAATGCAAATGAGGATGACAATGTTGTGGAGAAGAGATTTAACTTCTCTTCTTTGCCCCAACTTTTGTATGAGGTGGAACGGATCAAGTTATGACGCAAAACTAGGACATTGTTACTTGAATTCACAAAAAACAATATTTATAATGGTACGAGGTAAGGCAACATTGGACAAAGTGGGTTTGAATTGAACACATACTCTAGATACTCGGTTAGGTATTTACAATCAAGACCTGAATAAACAATTTACTTCATGTTATTTGACACCAAACTTTTAGTAATTTTGTCTGCATCCAGTGAAATACATCCAGAGCAGGCACACGAAAGTTCTAATTACGTGCTCATATGTGACTAAAAAAGTAAAAAGGAAAATATGGATAAAGATTAAAATGGAATCCATAAGATAGAGTAAAATAAGATTAAAAGGGGATACAATGAGACAGAAATGGCACCTGCCCTGAACTTCTACTTATAGCTGCTTGTTCTTTAAGTAAAGCGTGTTCAGCAGAATCAGCACCATCTTCCATGTCTGCTTTTGCTCTATCATAATCTCTAAATTCTAGAAGCGATGATCGTTCTTGCTTTACTCTAAGGCCAGAACGAAGCCTATAAAATTCCTGAAAGATCCCAAGTTAAATGACAGGTTAATTTCTACAATTTGTGTACCATAATCTTATTTTTAAAAATTCTGCAAAACCTTTTACAAACTTAAAAAATATTAGTAATATATTTGTACCTGAGTAAGATCTTGTAGTATTTCTTTATGTCGCGTCAATGTATGGGAAATGATCTGAGAGCCTCCGGAAGATACCCAAGTCTGCATTTGCAAATTGACTTGCTGGAGTTGCTTCAGTAAATGTTCAATTCCAGATTCCAAATCTGCAACCAAACCATCAGGTTTTGATGAAACCAGTCTACGATATGAGGTCATCTGTTCATCCAACTGAGCTTCAAGCTTCCTTGCCTATCAAAAAGAAAGAAATGTATCTACTGATTAAGGAAAAAAATGCATCATGGTTGGACAGTCTGTCTTTATACCCATCATAAAAGATTGTCCTAAGAAATAACCATAAATTGTCTATCATGATTGCCAAACAAGCCCCAGACTGAAATTAATCCACAAGCTAACCTTGCATGCTGACATTGACTTGTAGCGACAAATTGAGGTAGGTTATCTCCACCAAATAAAATATAATATCACTAGAGAAAATAAAATTTCTATGCATCATCTCACTACTACTGCTCATTTTCTTGGTAGTATTTTTGATGTAATTTGTTTTATTATTCATGTTATCTTCCAGACGAATCAAGAACTAAGATAATTCATAATTAGAAAGACAGTAAATGAAAATATACACCTATAATGTTAAAGGGTAATGCTCCTAAGTATAGTCACACAAGGCAAGAAATAGAAAATAATAGTGACATTTGATACAAGTTTCCCATCTTGAATAATGGAGAATTGAGTACCCTTGGGTTCCTTGATAATGTACTTGAACAAAATTGAACTAGTGATTCGTTTAGATGACAGTTAATGAACTATCCAGCTTGGGAACTATCTTGCAACTATTCATACACTGATCTAAATTTAGGGAAGCGCTTGGCCATTTATTGGTACATTCTTTTCAAGTTTGACAGTGGCTCAATACCAATGAGCTCAATAGTGATCATGTAGTTTATCATGAACCCAGACATAAATAAAGTTTTGTGTTGCTCAGGATTGTTTGGTAAGGTAATTGATCCAAACCGAGCCTAAAATTAAACAAGTTGCTAAAATGACCAAGCCAAGTTTGGTTTCTTTTTTTGAGCTTGAGCTTGGTTCAAGCATGAGCCAAGCTTTGTTCATTTAGATGTTATTACTCTCTTAATTTAAGCCTGTCAACAAGCTTGATGTTCCAAATTTGTCTGTTCGTTTTGTGAATTATTTATTTATAATTTTATAGTTTGATTATGAATATGCTTTGTTAGTGAATATTGTTCATAATAATAGTTCACATCTTTGTTCACGAATATTAACGAATTAAACATATGGATTTACGCTTATTAATTTATTTTAATGAGTTGATCAAGTTCGTTTAATTAATTTGCACATATTGTATGCCTATAAACAAGCTTCTTCCAAGAAGAATACAAAGCTTGTTCATGAACGTTTAATTCATTTACAACTCTATAGGTAAACAAAAAAGGAGGAAAGAAAAATCCTCTAGAAATTGTTGAAATGTATGGTCTGGAAACAAAGCTATCTTGTATAAATCTGCTGATTATCATAAGTAACTTTTTAAAGTTTTAAATGACGATAATTTAATTCACTGACAACTTAAAAAAAAAAAACAAAAAAAGTGCACAATCTTAATGCTTCCCCAGGAAAAGAAAGTAATTTCTTGCTGAACGGATCATGAATACCATGTTTAGCAAATTTCATTCTTTTTTCTTTTTGAAACTTGTGCTTCTTTAGGGCAGGCACTATATTTGGCCAAAAGTGAGTAAAGTGAGATAATTTTGCTTCAACGTGCATGAAACAATTAGAGTGTCACGGCTATAGAAAGCCATTGTAAACCTAACTAATGACGTTTGCTACATAAATTTTATCCTTGTATTGAGTTCTATGCAAAGAATAAATCATCAAATAAAATTTCTAAGGTTACCATCTACATCTTGCATTGAGCATCTACTAAAGACAATACAAGATATACATATCCATCAACAAAGTCAATTGTCTGAAAATACAAGATCGACATACATATCAAATAAAGCATCAATAGGCAATGCTATGACATACACAACGTTTTTTTTCCGTGGTACAAATTTTTGTAATCATTTTTCCATTTTCTTCTTTTTCTTCTTCCCTTTTTTTTTTTCTGCATATTATGGCATAGTGTTGTTTTTTGTATTGGGTACAATAGTCCCAATGTGGTCTGACCCTTCTCTGCGACCTTGCACCGGGTTGTTCTTTATATGATGGTTTAGTTCATTATATTGCCCAATAGAGTGGGACCAAAGTCAAAGACCATATCACTACCGATCACATTCTGACTATTTTATTAATTAATAAGTCACACATTCATCACTAAAATATAGAAAATAAATAAAAAAAAATACTAATTATGGTTCATAAGATCGTGAATTAGCCTCCACATACCCATCACGCTTCATCAGTTCTAGTCGCCAAAGGTCTTTTTACTTTATTCTAGAATATTTTCTATGATTGTCCAAAATGCACTTCAATACAAGCTTTTCCCAAAGCATCTTATTCAAATATGGATAACAGGAAACCATAATTAAGAAAAGTGGAATGTATATAAAAATTATTAACAGGAACGGTAGGAGTAAAAAGAACTTGATAGATTATTTGTATTTTGTGCGGTAACAGCTGATGCAAGTTATCATAGGTACTAAATGCTTATTCTTACATATTACATGGCATCAATATATTTATTCCATGATACAGTGGGATAGTAGCAACTAAGAATTTAAGTCGCCTTAACATTTCGAGGATCTGAAGCAAGCTTCCATGCTTACAACTTCAATGCGATGTAATCAAGAAAACTCTTTTAACAAAATTGGTGAAAAACGGTCTTTAGGCAAACTAAAACAATAAACAATAGATCTTAGGCACAACGAATACAGATGTCCTACAAACGGAATCCAAATCCAGAGCAATCAAAATTTTACGGATTCATGATCAGACAGTCAGTTCAAGACAAAGTTAGCAGAATAAAAAAGAAGCGAAGTAAAAAAAAAACAACAACAATTAAGATGTTCGTAATCAGATCAAGACCCAAACCTCGAGCAGACGAGAATTTACAAGGGATCTGAAAAAGTTAGGGCACCTGTTTCCTAAGGGCGTCCCATGAGGACGCCTCCATGATCGCTCACCAGAGATCGACAGCAAGATCGACGCGGAGATCGAGATATGCGAAGCGGCGAGGGTAAGCCGAAGGTTGCTTCGCGTTTCCGGGACGAGAACTTCTATCACGGAGAGTTGAAATCGATGGCCGAACTGATGGAGTTGGTAACTCCGCCAGCATCTAACGTCTAGCTCGGTTTATTTCGAGGCCGAGGAAAATAAACCGCCAGAGTTCGACCGGCTAGCTAGATCGGCAAAGGATCAGCAGTTTCAACTAGAGATCGATTCGACCGGTTAGTTGGTCCCTAAGGCAATAAATAGTACATGAATCAAATGAAGATTCGGCTCAAATACCTTAACAATGATTAGGAGATTCTTCCTGTTCCTTTAAATATAATACGTCCAAATCCAACTAATAACTAATCAAATACACAGCAAATAACAATTTCTTCATGTTAGTTAACTGAATCTGATTGAACTCTACATTTTGCAAATGTTGATATTTTGATGCTACATAGTCCCCTTATGCAGTTACTGTCACTGAGGGATGTTCTGGGGCAGTTACTGAAAACTTGGCTCATGCAGCTTGCCATCCTAGTTGACGGGCTCGTCGTTCCCAAAGAGCTGTTATCTTCTTTTCTTTCCTCAGGGATGCCTCAGCTCGTTCTCTAGCCTCCTCACAAATCTCAGTTGCCGCAATGCACTTCTCAGCCTCTTTCTGGTACTGAGATGCTGATTTCTTGGCGTCGAGAAGGGTTGCATTCATGTGATGAGCATGTTCTTCAGCAACAGCCTCTTGTAGCTTCACTTCCTCTGTGAGGAGATCCACAAACTGTTTCTCCATCTCCTTGCTGAGCTCAGGATCATTTTTCCCACAATCTTCAACGCAGAGGGGGGTGTTAGATAACCATAGCTGATAACATTCGCAAAGGTGGATGTAAACATGATCAAGAACCACAAGATGTGTGTATAACCGTGCCAATAGTCAATGACAATGACAAGTGAAAGCAAATAAATGAAACATGCAAGTATATTGTCTAAAAACAGCTTTTGTTTTCTTCAGAAATACAACACTGCATTATCATTCAGTTTCTCCACTCTGGGAAGGAATTTTGAGTGTTTGCAGAAGCCTCAGTAATCTATTTCAATCACCATAAGCACAAAGGATTGCTTCTTTTTTTTTTTTAAAGGAAACTATATTCACTAATTATGAATCTTTAGCTAATTATTCCAATACATATGTGATCGAACCATAATAGATTCATATGTTCATCTTCTTTGTCCATTGTCAACCAATTCATAACTCTTATTAATTTGGCATTTTGAAATAAAAACATTAATCAAATATGAGTTCAGTTAGATCAACTAATATAAACTCAGTTCCATGTCCATCAAGGTGTGATTACCAACTGCTGTAATCATATTCAAGAGAGATGCATGTAGCTGACTCTAATTTATACAAATGACAGTTGTTAGCATCAATTTGCATACTGTTCACACACTGCGATGATGAAGAGAGTTGATTATGCTCCACCAGAATATAATAGATGAATAGGAATGACTCAAACTGGTTGTTTGAGGTTAACTTGAGAAAGAAACTTACTGGTTCAGTTCATAATATGCCATCAACTAGGTTGGTAATGTCAGACTATTATATTTATAATAGGTCATTGACACAATCTGAGCTAGTTTTGGAAAGATAAGAAACCAGCAGTCAGATTCGAACCTTCTGAGAAGTTACTAGCTTTTGGATAAAAGACCCAATCAGAAATGTTTCTTGGAACATTCCAGTCCTACAACAGCAAGCTGTTTGACAAGATGGGTGAGTCTCAGAGATGATGATGGTGGTTCTTACTCTTGTTGGTCGAATTTGTCGGACAACATGTCCAGCAATAAAACCGCAGACAACTTGTACAACAATAATAGCAGAAATACACAGTTGTTCACAGAAATAAACAGCTGTGTTAGGAAATCCCTTAAGGGGTTTAGTTAGAAAGATATAATTAGGAATAATTAGTTTCCTATTCTCTCTCCTGATTTCCTATTTTTATCTATTGTAATTTTGTATATAACATTGGGTATTCCCATCCGGACAGAAATAAATTTTTCCACATCAATTCTTTCTTTTCACATGGTATCAGAGCTCCTTCATTGCTAATTCTCTTCTTACTCTACTTTTTCATCATGGTCAATTCTCAAACAACCATTTTCAGCAATCCCAACCAATCTATTGTGTCTGATGACTACAATTCAGTACAAAAAATTGGCGATATGTAGAATATTCGGGCCTCCAATAGACTCAATGGGAAGAATACTTGAAATAGTCACATGTTCGTACGTACCTCAAGGTAAACGGAAACTTAGCCATATCCTTGGGACAGGACCTGTCACCTAACTTTTGAGGCATAGGATGAAAAAGACTCTATGATTATGTCTTAGTTATGGGATTCCATGGAACCATCCATCAGCGATACATGTATGTTTCTCACTATTGCTAACCAAATTTGGGACTGCATTACCTGCACTTACTCAAAGGCCTGTAATGCTGCCCAAGTTTATAAATCAAGGTCAAAGCAAGTGCTATTAAGCAGGGAAATAAATTAGTCACTAAATATGCCATAATTTTGCAAAATCGGTGGCACGAATTGGATTTTTACGAAGTAATTAAGATGCAATGTGCTGCAGATGTTGCTATTTTGAAGAATTTTATTGAAAAAAAGATAAAGTATATGATTTTTTGGCTGGCCTTTCTCCAAAATTTGATAATCCAAATCATTGGTAAAGACTATATACCATCCCTAGAAGAGACGATCTCTCTACTCCATGCTGAGGAAAGTCGGTGAAGTGTGATGCTTGAGCCCCAACCCATGGATGGATCAACCCTTGCATCCAAAATTGGTTCTCAAGAGAAAGATAAGGGTGGTTTAACTCCAATTTGAGACAATAAAACCCATCTTTGGTGCAAAACTGTGCCACACCAATGAGATGTGTTGGAAATTACTTGGTAAACCACCAACCCAAGAATGGGGAAGTCGTGGGGGGCAACACAAACCTCAAGCACACTTGATTGAGCAATCCCATACCGAAGACAACTCAATTCTAGGCGGATTCAGCAGTGCAAAAATTGATAAACTTCGAGAATTATTGGGTTCTCTTGATAAACTGTCTGACGCATGCTCTTTAACTCTCTCAGCTATCCCCTCATTCATTTTTTGCATGAATACCTCGAACAGTTTCTTTGATAACTCATGGATAATAGACTCCGGTGCCATAGACCACATGACACAAATTTTCAATTTTTCCACACTTATAACCCTAGCCTAAGTAACAGGAAAATTGTAGTAGCCAATGGATCTTTAGCTACCGT
>JBAMIE010210632.1:0-10329 GCA_037177295.1 Kaempferia parviflora
CAGTGAGTTCATCATAATTAGAGCTGATCCTCAATGTAACTCTATTTTTATTGGAAATGCTTTAGTTACTCCATCTCAAGTCTTTACTCTGGTTGTTACATCCTCATACATATCTTTAATTAGTTTAATATATGTTACGCTAACACATCTCTTTTCAAGAATTCTCTATATAATTTCTCTTAGAACTCTATCATAAACTTTTTCTAAGTCATTGAAAATTATGTGTAGATCTTATTTTTGCTTCCGATATTTTCAATTAATTATCTAAGATGTATAACTTCTATTGTCGACCTTTTATGCATAAACCCAAATTTATTTTCGGTCACCGTATTCTCCTTCCTTAATCTTTTTTCAATTATTCTTTCCCAAAGTTTCATGGTATGACTCATTAGTTTAATACCCTATAATTTGCACAATTTTGTACTTATCTCTTGTTCTTATATAAGAGAACTAGAGTACTTACTCTCCAGACATTTTTTTCATTTTCAATATCATGTTAAATAGTTTTGTAAGACATTCAATATCTTGTTTCTACACTTACGTACCTCTATCAGAATATCATCATATCCAATGATTTTTCCATTATACATCCCATTTAAAGCTTGTTCTACTTTTGCAAGTTGAATTCTACAATAAAAATTAAAATTTCTATACTCATTTAACCTAGTTAAATTACTTAAGTTTGTCACATAAACCTTCATTAAAATGTTGATGAAAATACTTCTTCCATCACTCTGTTATTTCTCCATCGTTTACTAGTACCCTATTGTATAAATCTCTAATACATTTTATTTGATAAGATCTCTTGTCTTTTTTTTCTCTCACTTTAGCTATTCTATAAATGTTTCTTTCCACTTCTTTTTTATCCAATTTTTAATATAATCGTTCAAAATTTTCATGCTTTGCTACATTCATTACTTTCTTGTCCTTTTTTTGGCTATTGTATATTTTTTTAAGTTTTTCTCGTTCTTACAAATATATAATTTTTTATAAGTTGTTCATTTTTCCTTCACATTCTCTGTACTTTCTCATTCCATCACCAAGATTCATTACTTGGTGGTGCATGTCCTTTTGACTCACCGTGTATACTTTTAGCTACTATTTTCAACTTTAATACCATCTTATCTTTTATCTCATGTCATATTAGAGTTACAGTATATTTCACCCAATACTTGTACTCCTACTTTCTTCTTAAATATATTTTGTTTCCTATCCTTACTTTCATCACTTAATTCTAAGAGTCGTATATATTTTCTTTCTATTGATACTATGATTAAGACGTATATCCAACACTACTAACCTATGTTGGATAGTTAAGCTTTCTACAGGCATGACCTTGCAATCTTTACAAATCTTTATATCCCTCTTCCCAACTATAAGAAAGTCAATTTGTGATTTATTATTCTCACTTTTGAGCGTGACCAAATGTTCTTCTCTTTTCTTAAAAAATGTATTAGCTAATATAAGGTCATATTATCGCAAAATCCAATATAGTTTTCCTTCTTCATTTTTTATTCCAAACCTATAACCCCTATGTACCCTCTTATATTCCTCATTTTTCACTCCATTTAGATCGCCCCCTATTAAAATCATTTCATTTGACGGAATGTTTTGTAATGCTTCATTTAGGTCGTCACAAAACCTTTATTTGGTAGTTTTATCTTATTCTATTTGCGGTGCATATATGCTAATTACGTTCATAGTTAACAAATTATTCTTACAACTTATCCTCTAACAAACTATCTACAACAATGCCCACTCTATTTCTTATTTTACTCTTTCTTATGTACCTTAACTTAAAACCGAGTTCTCTATCATCTTTGCCTTCTCGTTTACCCATTTTGTCTCTTGTACACACAAAATATTAATTTTTCTCCTAATGATTGTATCTACTACCTCCGTTGATTTACCAATGAGAGTTCTGATGTTCCATGTTCTAAATCTTAGACTATTAGTTTTCCTATCATATTTGTTCTTATCCAATCTATGGTGGAAAAACTCTTGCTTATTTAACACTGCACCCAAGTTCTCATGGAAATGTAGCGGTCCTTGTCAATACGTTATAGTCCCTCCAACGCGAACTCTTGTATATTTAACACTACATCCGAGTTATGGAGATGTAGCGGTCCTAGCCGAGACGTTACAGTCGGACTTGCAACATGTTCCTTCCGGGGAACAATCTAGCATTAACACAATAGTTTAATGAATACATTTATTAAACATTTGTCGTAGTTTAATGCTGGCTGACAATCTAACGCAACCTTCTTTCTTTATCCGGGTTTGAGACCAACCATGACATGGCTCGTTCGTCATTGGAGAAAACCTAGAAACAAAATATTAATTGTTGTATTTTGTATAGCTTAAGTTCTTAGACATCTATATGTTCTTCCTTACCACATATTTATTAGACATTTGCTTAATGTTTTTAAAAAAATATATTCAATTACGATGGATGTTATTATTGTTTATGCTATTACTTTCATCAATTAAAAAAAGAAGATTTATACAGGAAAGTTCAGATGGTCTTACTGTTACTCTTGGATTAGCAGCTGCCACTGGCTTAGGTATATTGGCTTCGACTGAGGTAAATTACATGTCATTTTATTAGAGAAACATGATTTGGTGCTTATGGTTATAATTTTTTCCTTTTATTGCAGATAGAAACTGTACTCCAACTATTAGGATCAGCTGCTCTTATTCAGTTTGTCACAAAACGACTCTTGTTTGCAAAAGTTAGTATATGACAAGTTTTTCTTCTGAAAACAATTTCGAATATAACTTTTATTTGTTAATTTACAGGATAGGAAGGTTACGCTTCAACAACTTGATGAGTTCTTGAACACAAAGGTTGCTCCGAAAGAGCTAGTTGATGAGATAAAGGTAGAATCAATTTATGAATTCTATATTTGATTTCTAAATCACCTCTTCTAATAAAATAAACATTATAATGTACAAAAGCTATACTAGATCTTCAAAGAAGTTGCTCTTAAACGAGCTAGTTGATGAGATACATGCAGAATCAATTTCTGAATTCAATTCTTAATCTGGTTACTGATGCATTTTTTCAAATACCATAGATGTTAATGTACAAAAGCCATAGTACATCTTGAAACTTTTTGAACATCCTTTGAATGAGTGGTCACACAGGAAGTGTTGTCAGGAGGGAGAAAGGGTGCATGAATACATGATTTTATTAAATTCTTACCTTCTTGCTGTTTTGAGAAAATTTAGGGTTAGTTACCCCATAGTCCCTTCTACATATATCTATAATTATTTATAATTTATAACATTGCTTTTTTAATCCCTCAAATGTAAATTGTTCATAAATCTCCCACTCTCTAGTTGGCTTAATAATATCATCAAAACCATGTTATAGATATAGTCAATCCTAGGACCTTTTAAGGATTTAGTTAGTAAATCCACTAACTGTCCATTGGAGATCAACAAATAATAAAACTATCTTTTTATATTACACTTTGTTTCTATCAAAGTGATCAATCTCTATGTGGTTTGTCACAGAACAAATAGATTGGAAACTATGTGCATGGTAACTTGGCTGTCATAGTACAATTTTATTAGCTATTTAAGTGGATGCTCTAATTCGGTAATTAACTGCTTAACCTATATAAGCTCCCTCTACACACAGTCATGCAACAATCAGATTGGCTCCCAAGAAGCCACAGTAGTTAGATGTGAATCTCTTATATCCATGGGAAGACCTCAGTCAACATCTGTGTGCCCTATGGTAACCTAGATCTTAATATAGAAGAATTTTCTTTTGAACATTCTTCAAATAGCATGGAATTCTCAAGATGGCATGGAACGTCAAGAATTTAATTGATCATGCATACTAAGTGATAATCTAGTTTGTAATTATGAGGTAATTTGTTTCCTAATCAGTTTTTGATATCTTCTTATCAATCTCCCTACCCTAACTTTAGTTAGATATTAAATTGCATAAGGGTATCAATTGTCTTAACTCTAATGTACTATTCTCCCAAAGCATATCAAGTACACATTTCCACTTGGTGATATAAATCTCTCCATGAGCAAGACATCCTTACACTAAGAAAAATAATTTAGGTCATCCATTTTGTCTAAAAGGTATTCAAGTCATCCAGATTCTTAGTCTCAAGGTGTTGATGAAAATAGTCTTTCAGTTATGTGATTGTGATCCCTAGCAGGGACAGGAGTGGCGATGGTGACGGTTCCCGACTCTGTCCCTACAATAAGATGATAGCATCATCCAAATAGGCAATAAGATGATATGCTTCCCTGATGAAGAGGAGAGGTAAAATAAAATATTGAATGAATTTAAGACATTTTTATCATTCCAAATTAAAGGAGAGTGGGATTAAATTTTCCATGCTCTAAGGGATTGATTTAGATCATAAGGAATTCTTCAATTTCCATATTAAAGCATTCTTCCCTTGAGCAACAATCCCTTGGTGATTTCTATATGCATGCTTCTTCCACTAGGTACCTAGGAGGAAAACATTCTTAATATCCAACTACTGAAGAGACCATTGCAATAAAGTTGTCAAGGAAAGAAATTGTTGGGCTTATGTGATTTTTTGCGTAAATAAAAAAGTGTCAAAGTAAGAAAAGGATAGATTTGTGTAATTTTAGCCACAAATAAAAGAGTGTCCATCTAATCCACTCTATAGACCCAGATGTATTACTTAATCTAGCCTTTAATCAATATTCCATGTATCTAGTCGATGTTTTCACTGTCAATACTCAATAATTCATTGTGAATTTGCTAGGAGGAGGTACTGACTCCCATGTGGCATTAGAATGCAATGCTCTCATATTCTCCATTATTTGTCTTCATCTAAAATGTTAGAAGCGTTTAAAACAATTTTATGAGATTGGAAATGCGGAATAACTAGGTGATAATGCATCATGAGATTGGAAATGAGAAATAGATGCGAGGAACAATATCTGCGTACCTTTTCAGGGAGTAATAAATAGATCCAAATTGAAAGTTGGAATTGGAATAGGAGATGATATTGGGTGAGTAGTGAATTTCTGTCATCATCTTTTGCAGATCTTTAATTGTAGGGCTTCTAGTCTTGGGTAGTCTTGAGGGAGAAGATAATGGAACGGACAAAGGCATAAACACTAAAAATATGTTAGTCACATACTTGGAAGTAGATGATGAGTCTGAAAAGAATAAATGTACTCGAAGAAAAGACATTTGTAGAGATAATACAAATTGCAACTCATGAAAATAGCAACAATATCCCTTTTTTATCCAAGGGAATCGGTGTAAGACGTACTTGACTAATCTAGGTGATAGTTTACCTCTGACATGTCTCTACTGCAATGGTCGAGGTGGAATTGGCTTGTGAGATAGGCTATGAAGGTAGAACCCTAGGTTGGGTTAGATACTATAGGATGACTTTGATAGGATATTATAGAAAAATTTAGGTTAGTTGCCCCCAAATAGCTCCCTTCTACATTTGTGTTGATTATTATCCATATCCATAATAATTATATTTTAATGCCTGAAACATATGTTATTCACAAATGGTTGCTGACATTTACAAACTTTGCCCTTTCAAACCATGAAGAGTCTAACCATCACTCGCACCCCAACTGGGGAATAGTTTCGTATCTGATATGATGTA
Source organism: Kaempferia parviflora (assembly GCA_037177295.1). Classification (NCBI taxonomy): domain Eukaryota; kingdom Viridiplantae; phylum Streptophyta; class Magnoliopsida; order Zingiberales; family Zingiberaceae; genus Kaempferia; species Kaempferia parviflora. Next base: position 5,634 of record JBAMIE010210632.1, read on the forward strand.
GGGGCACCTCGTTCTCTTTTGATTTACTTCTTTTGAGTCAATTCAGAGGTTCAATAACACTGTGATTTCCATACTAGTCCATTAAGCTACGCCAGCTCAAAAGTGAAAACCTGATGCAAATTAATAGACTGATAGCTAACTAAGTATAAGAAGTTATCTGTTAAGTTTGGAAACAAACAAACAGTAGTAAAGTCCACAGGTTAAACAATGGCAAGCGTCTGGTTCCCTATGGATGGATATCATGGAGAACAAAGAATAGTTGTTCAGTGACAGGTTGAGATAAATGACTAATGACACAAATAACGGCACCAAAGCTTCATATTCATAGTTCTTTTTGCATTAACATCAAACTGGAACTTGCCTCAGTTTTGTACGTTTCCATTTAATAGGTGGATTTTAAAGTTCTACTCAATATATAGGTTGGTAAAACAACTTTTTGTGGAAGGTAAAAATATATATGTAGCCCTCCATGTACTCTGACGTTCCCAAATGAAATTTATCTTGACGGAAGAGACTGGTGTAATACTGTCTACGTTTAAGAAAATACTAGTAATGTGAACTTCAATTTGCATTCTTCTTATGGACTTGTTGGATAAAAAATATTCCCATAGCCTGAATGCAATGTTACTAAGAGTGATACTTATAGACATGTATGCCTTCTTCGATAGTTTGTGATTATTGTAAGCACATGATGCTTTCCTGGTGAATAATGTATATTGTTCACATATTATAGATGATCGGCAAGGCTCTTCTTCCAGCATCTACTAGTGCGACAGCTAGTCCAGAAGTAAAACCTGAGACAAAAGTAGAGGCCTCAACTGAACCTGCCCCAGTAGTCAACTCAATTCCCAAAGCAGAAGTTGAGGCCGACTCTCTTCCAGCAACACCAACACCTCTTTCTCCCTACCCATATGTAATTTCTGATCCATCCTATTTTACATTTTAGATTATTCTAATATTCTCATCTAGAAAATAAGGAATTGATCTAAAATTCTGTTCTCATTGCCGTAGGAAATGAATTTGATAAACTGAGCTTTGCATATAGAGAATACATGAATGTTATATATGGTAATAGGTCATGATGCCATTGTTCGTACACTTAATTTAGGGTACTTCTGCAATGCTCAGAGAGCTTTCTTAATTTTTGTTTAAAATGGTCTAATATATTTGGATTGCAAACAGTACCCAGACCTCAAGCCTCCAACTTCACCTTCTCCTTCAGCGCCTTGAGATTCTGCTTCGGTATTATTTTGATCTATCGCTGGATGGCATCAAATTCAGTTGTTGTATACTTGCAGTAAAAGTTTCAAGGTCTGTTCTCAATTTGGTTTGTAGCATACATAAGCAAAGAAGAGGAGCATTAGAGTTCAGCACTTTATATCTCCCGATGATGTATGTAAATTATGTTCGAATCGTTATTATCATTTACATTTTGTGAAGAAATCAAGGTAAGCAGCGACTACATGTGCTTTGTCCATTTGCTTGGGGTTGTTTTGTAGTTGGCTTTTCGTATCTCTCTTCCAACTTTAACGAGCTATGATCAACATGGTAAAAATAAGAGAACATCTGCATATATTAGGTTTTTTGTGTTAAAAATGTTCATTAAAATGAGTTCTGTCCTATCGATAATATTTTTGTCCAGAGTAACATGTTACTGTAACGCTGCCTAAGTCAGGTTTAGGGAAAGGACTGGAGGAATAATAAAAGAACCAGAGTTTGAATCTCAAATGTGATGAATATCGATTTCTGAGTGAGTAGATGCTTTCCATTGATCTTTCAAGACATTGGCTTCAAAATCATCTCGAGTATCAAGATTGATACAATATAATTTGATTGCATACAATTCAATAGAAAATGGCAAATTGATTCATTGATAGAGGAAGCTTCATTCAGAAATGAAGCTTAAACAAACATCAGCCAACTACAAAGAGTCTAGGGCCTAATTACCATCAGTTGTTAAACAAGAAGTTGCTAATGTTCAATAAAAGCCAATTGAACCAATCACAAGCATCCTCACTCTTTAGGAGCAGTCTTGTTTTCCATTAAAGCCTTCTTGTATTCTTCTACTTCTTTTTTGTATGCAAAAAGGCCTTCTGCTGCCTTGTCATTCCATATCTTCTTCTCCCCTTCATTCATTTCCTATAGGACATTGAGGAATCTCAATTTCCACAAGGGTCCAATTGATCGAGAAGTTAAAGGCTTGTGGAAAGAAAAATACCTTCCATTTCACTGAAATCATAGCATTCAAGGTATTATTTGCAATGCCTGGTCTTTCCTCCATGACTTGTTTCCTTGCTTCCTTGCTGCAATAACAACAATTGGATCAGTATAGTTGCTCAAAGAAGTTGCAAAAATTCATTAGACACACACACACCTAAAGAGAAGGAAGGAAGAGGGTGGCTTCTTTGGCCTATTGTGATCTGCAATTTGTTCTTCCTTAGCTTTCTTCTTCCTGTTACGATTCTCCTTAGTTTCCTGTTTCAAATATGGATCGCTTCCCCATTACAATTGTGAAATTCAAAAAAAAAAAAAAAAATGCAAATGACAGAAACCAACTAACCTTGATCATGTTATCTGTTTTCTCCTTCTTCTTAAGCAGCTGAAGGGCTTCTTGCTTCCGGACTTTGATATGCTCCTCCTCTTCCTTCTCTAAAGTAGCAGCTTCCTGATTCATACACACTGAATTGGTATATTTTTTTTAAACATCAAAACACTTTTAAGCTCAATCTCAGTTTCATACCTCAATCTTCTTTTGCTTGTAAAGTTCGATTTCTTGGTTGTAATTTTCCTTCAGAGTCTTAGCAATCTGAGAAATTTGGCATATGCTTAAGAACAGTGAGAGACATAAAAATTACTCAAATTGAAGATGTACACGAAAAGATTCCATTTTGCACCTCCTCATAGGGAGCTTTCTGCTCTTCTGCCATGTTCTTCCACTCCTCTCCTGCTATCTTTGAGATCTGAAGTAGGCACGCGCCATGGTATTAACAATAAGTTACCTAAGAATTCCAGCAATATATTGGGTTTTCTAAACCACCTACTTCAAGGATGGTTTTCTTCTCTTGTAGCAGAGCTTCACGGCGTTCTTTTGAAAACAAGAAGAAAGCTGACATCGGATGTTTTGGCTTCAAAGGATCCTTCTCTTTCCTAAACCAAAGATATACTGCATCAGTTGGAAACCATGATGCAAAATTTGATCTTGTGCGAATGATATACATTACCTTACTTTCTTGCCCTCTTTTTCAACTTCCTGTTTAGATAATCGAACCACAATAAGAACAGTATCTTTTTGGTTGATAAAAAGACTGATGTTATGTTAAACTAATTTATTCACCTGTTGAAACTGCAAATATTGTTCCAGCAACTCCATGGCGGTCTTCTGCATCTGCTCTTCTTCCAGTAGTTTCATTGCTTCTTTCTCTCGCTTCTCTTTCTTGACGACTTCCTGGTAAGCCTCCTTCTCCTTCTGGTACCGGTCTGTGTAGGGCTTCTTCTCTTCTGCGCTCAATGCCTTCCATTTTGTTCCAAGCACATTGGAAATCTCTTTAAAATCAGCATCAAGGTTCTCTTTTTTCACCTACAATGGGGGGAAAATTTAATTTTTTGCAGGTCTATGAGAGAAAATAATAGTCTTTATCTTACTTCGTTCCACTGATCTTTGCACCACGAGACGTATGCCGGGCATGGTTTCCTCTTCTGGTCACCAATTTTTCCTTTGCACTTCTTCTTATCTTGGTCTTTCTCTCTTACAGATTTAACAAGAGGAAAGTTCTGTGCAAAATCAACAAGATCGATCACAAAATTGAGCAAATCAAGCTCCTCTAATTCAGCCACAATCAATTTTTTCAAGGGGAACAGAACTTCGAGCAAGACTATACATACCATGGTGGGTTTGAACTCCTTCAGCTTCTGGGTCTTCTTGAGCTCCTCCTGCAGCTTCTCGTGCTCCTTGTCTCGGTTCTCGATCTCCTCATCCTTCTGCCTCAGCATCTCGTCCCGTTGCTTCAGGAGCCCCTCTGTCTTCTCTTTCTCAAGTTGGAGCTGCTGGAGCCTTCCCTGCAGCTGGATCAACTCGTCCTCGAAGGACTTCTCGGCCACCGACGAAGAAGGCTTGGACTTCGCAGTCCCTTTCTTGGAATTCTTACGCGAGACAAGGAGAGAGAGCCCTTCGCCATCGTCCTTGCTAAGATCGCAAGCCAGAGAGGACGAATCGGAGATGTTGACCTCGCTCAGCAGCAAGTCCTTCAGCGCCTTCCGGCTCCTGCCCTTCTTTTGAACAGCCGTCGCCATGGACGCTGGATCGGAAAGGAAGGGAAGAGAAGCAAAATGGGAATACGGTCAAGAAAGGAAGTGGATAGGGATTATTTATAAGGATGGGAATAACGGTCTTTTTTTTTCAAAATTTAAATCGACCAAAAGCGGGAAACTTTAAAAGGTTATTTTTTAAGCTAAAAATGCATTTAACCTGATTTTCTATCCAGAAATATCAGCTTTTTACCAAATAGCGTATCTGAACTTCTGAAATTACCAAAAGACGTACATTAGTTTGTAATTTACCAAATAGCACACTTTTTCAACTATTTTTCCCATATTAGCCTTCTGACAAATCTATCAACTTCTTTTTTTATTCATTCTACTCTCTCTGCTATTCTCTCTCCCGTGCATGTGCATGCAACATTTTTTTATTTTTATTTTT
>JBAMIE010210641.1:0-10328 GCA_037177295.1 Kaempferia parviflora
TTGCTTGTGCGGATACGTGTAGAGGGGTGTGCATTTGACACCCTTGGGATCCGGCGAACTTGGACGAGCGGGATTTGCGAAGGGCTTCGTGGCAAAGGTATATCTCTTCATTAGATATTAGAAACAAAGTCATACATGATTTTCGAAATGTTTTTCTCACACGGATCCGGTGGCAAGGGGTTTCCGAGGTTTCCGCAACGCAAAAGCGATTTTTGCGGCTTGAAAATCCCAACAGACCCACCCCTACCGCCACATTGTCTACCCCTCGTTCGCATAGCAGACATTCATGTGGAGGGGGGACATAATATTAGGGGTATAATCGAGTCGAGTTGAACCGAGTCGAGCCGAGCCAAATAGTAAAAGGCTTGAGTTCGAGCTCGGTTCATTATCCCTAAGCTCGAGCTCGGCTCGAGTTTGATTTGAGCTTTAGTTCTTAAGTTCGAGTTCGGCTCGAAAAAACTCGTTTAAACAAGTCTCTTAACGAACACGTTCGCAAGCCTCTAAATGAACATGTTCGCGAGACTCTAAACGAACATGTTCGCGAGCCTCATAAACCAAATACTGTTAAGCTCGAGCTATAATATTTTCGAGCTCGAAATCATGCTCGAACTCGACTCGTTAACTTACTCGAACGAACTTTTTTTCGAACAGAGACCAGAATAGCTCACGAGCAACTTGATTCATTTACACCCCAACACAGTATAAAAGAACCCTATACGTACCATAGCATATTGCTATATCTTTATAATTTATCTTTGTTGGTTGATATCTTTATTTTTAAAAATGATACGTTCAAGAAAAAATTTCAGAGAAAAACTTAGGGATAGATATATAAATTCATGACTTACCATTTCATTTTTTAATGAGCTTCATTAGTTTATATATCTATGTTTGAATTTTTTTTGATCTTTTTACTCCGTACATGTCATTTTTCTATTTCCACAATGTGTCATTGTGTCGTAACAAATTGGAAGCCCATTCTGCGAGCCGGCCCAAGATCTCGGCTATTTTACTTCATGATCAAGCAACATCTCCTATTATACTTCATGATCAGGTAAATACAGCCCTGCCGTAAAACTATAAAGCCCAGCTTAATCGATCGTGAGCTGAAGGCTGAAGCCTTTCTGCGATTACCACTGCCATCTGCTCGTGGGTTGGACTTCGAGCGGAAGCGAGGAGCATCTACCAATTCCTCCGCTGTTTCTTGCGACGAGCACCGGAGGTGGAGAAACCCTCGATCGGCGCCGATCTCAGGCCGACGGTGGCGATGAGGCCTTACGTGAGGTCGATCGACATCAACGCCCTCGCTCAGAGGGTGGAAGTCGACAACCGCATCTCCCTTCCCTTCTACTTTCGCATCGCCGATAATCTCCTCAAGCAGGTTCCCTTGCTTATCAACTCCTGTTCCGATCCCAATCTTGTGTCCATTTTCTCAATTCGAAGTATCGTTATATATTATTATCATTTACAAAAATCGAATTTTGAACGAATTTTTTTTCTCAATTGAACTATTATTTAAGAAATTCGAATAAACTTTCATGTTCTCTCACGTAGCTATAGTGCGAGAAGTGCAGTTTTTTATCCTACTAATTTCTGGGTAGCTACTAGCAATTCTCAAAATGGAGAAGGAATGAAAAACTAAAAACCTATCTGACTTTCTAAGGATGATACTTAACTTTTGCATTCGTGCAAGGTTTCTCCCAAAATAATATGAGCTTATAAAAGAATCATAACATCGGTATAAAAGTTACCACGGCTTGATATTATGTCTTTAGAGAAACTCCATGAAACTTAGTCTAAGAATATCAAGAGGCAGTTATGTTTTATTTCGAATGCTGTGTTTCTACCTAAAGTATTAAAACATATACTTCTTTGATACACAATACATTTATCAAGGAACATATATGAGAGAAAATGCATAATAGAAGAATCAAATGATTCCTAAGATTATATTTGGTTCATTACATCCTTTTTGGTTTCTAATGCTTGTATATTGTGTGCTTCTGCTTCAAATTTTTGGCATATTGACATTGAACTGTTGAGGTGGACTTGATTATATTTTGTTCTATAAGGCCTTTTTGATTTCATTATTCATTGCCAGATTAAGTGCTTTAACAGTACTTGACTTTCTAAATTCAAATGCTTTCTTTTATCTTCAGGCTAGAATTTATAGGGAGGAGAAAAATATCATTGATTTGTACATCATACTTCTCAGATATTCAAGGTATGAATCCTGTCAACTAAGATACTGTTTTTATGCTTTTTTCCACCAAAGATTGTGGCTAGAAAAGTATCTGTCCAACAATCTTCTACTTTTTTGGGTTTTCTCTTCTATTTCAATTGGATGCACACTACAATTTTTGGTTTTTGATAAAAATTTTGGACTTAAACCTTATGGTTGCAGCCTGTTGTGTGAGACAATACCCTGCCACCATGAATATCAGGCACTTCCTCTTGCTTTTAAGGAGGTTGGTATGGTCATTTTGTATTGGCTCAGTCTTTGTAGTATTCTATTAATTGATAATTATTAGTATTTTTCCAATAGAAATTGTTAGCTGTAATGAATGAACTAGAATCGCTAAAGCCAGAAGTTCAACGTCGAGTTGATGAACATAACCGTGAGCATATGATACTAAATTCTAGTCAGAAAAGGATCTCCACTAGTTCAGCTCCAGCTAAGACACAAATCCTCTCTAATTCACACATTGAGCAGGTATGCTTTTGCTGTTTCTCTGATAGTTGAATGATTGAATAATGCTTGATCAACGAAAAGTTTGCTTGAGTATAACACTGTCAATGACAATGAGTACTTGATTCATCTCTGGCATAAATCCTAACTTTGAACTTTGCTATTAATTATTATTTTGTTCTTACAAATGCAGATGCCTGTAAGTAATACATCTTTGTCCTCATGGAGGCCTTCTAACAATAAGATTCAAATTGTGTCGCCAAACAACTTGCAGACAGAGAGACCATTTCAGAAAATGTATGTAGATAAAATTATTTAATCTCTGAAACATTGTGTTGCCTAGTTTCGATAGGAATTTTGCAATTATGGAAAGAATCATTAAAACCAGAAGTTGCAACAGGTTCAGGTGAAAGGAAAAGCATTTCAGAATGCTTCATTGGATGTTTGATGTTGCATGAAAAGCTTAAATATTTTGTCAGAGCTAACCAGTACATAGCCATGGCAAAATACACAAAGCATATAGAAATTAAATAAAAAATAGTTCTTTTGCTGATAACTTGGTCCGATAAAATAGAACTATTCAGGGGGTATAGATTTTTTTTCACAAGTTTATTATTTTTATTTTCACTATCTCTAGCAAATTTAGCCTATTTTATCCTATGCCTTATTAGATGGCTATTGTAAACCCTATAAAAGAGGGCATCATTTCATTATTATATTCATTTAAGCATTAATGCAAAGCTATCTATTTAAGCATTAATGCGTGAGTATACCTCAAGTTCATTTTTTTTGTTTATCTTAGGATGTAAATCAGTAGTGTATAGTATACTCTTGGTAATGATTTATTCCAGTGGTTCAGATAGGATTGTTGGACACCAGAATGGTTAATAATGTGTCCTCTACCACAAACACATAAGAGGGACATGTATACGTAATCTCTCTTCGTTCGACCACTTATCTGATCTTTTATAATTTCTGATGAGATTTGGCAGCAATTGATTAGAAAAATAGTGAGTCCAATCGCCAACTGGCGATTGGAAATCTTGTTTTAACCTCCAAAGCACTCAACAGAAGAATACACGAGTTAGACACTAGGTTTAGTGGGTGATGGGGCTCACTTCAGGGTTACTATGACTACTTTGGCTCAAAGAATCAAACTGCCAATATAAAGAAAAGTACCAAAGTTCCTTGTTTTGGTTGTGAACTACCAATATTGTTGTTTTTTGATTGTTTAAAATATAAACATCATCATCAAGTCATGTTTATCCCAACATTGAAGTTGGCTACGTGAATTCTATCCTCCATTGAGATATATACAAGGTTGTATCACAGTGTCTAATTCATGGATTTTGTAGTTTTTAATTTCACAGAACACTTTGTAGCTCACCTCATACCATCTGTGCAGTTGATAATGTAATTAGTTGGTAATGCAGGAGCACATTTCGTCATGTTAACTGATCCATTGAGATATATACAATGTTATATCACAGTGTCTAATTCATGGATTTTGTAGTTTTTAATTTCACAGAACACTTTGTAGCACACCTCATACCATCTGTGCGCTTGATAATGTAAGTAGTTGGTAATGCAGGAGCACATTTCGTCAGGTTAACTGATTACATTGACTTGGAATGGAATTGTATGTTTTTTATTCTATTTTTGAATTTTGATTGGAGATGAGCTCCCTAAAGGAGAAGCCACAATGAATGTAATATTATCATCACAGGCCTACAGGTATTCCATCTGGTGAGATGTATCTATTGGTTCTTCTTGTTAACTTGTTTTGCCATCCAATAAGGGGATTACATCTTTCATCTTTTAAGAATTGATTGATTATCCAGACTTCTGTTGTCATGAAATGACCATGTTGACCAGTTGTCTGTTGCTTGTTCTTAAGGACTATAGTGTTGGATGACGTGATGGCTATTGGGAATTTCAGAATTTTTATGGATTCTAAAGTATGTCTTTAACATTTACTTAGTTTCCACGGCTCCTTTCTATAGATTGGTTCAGGAAGTTATTTAAGACGTAACAATTTAAAGTCTATCATCTTTCTCTATTGAATGGTTTTTAAAACATTAAGCTGCTGTTTGTTTATCCCTGTACTGCTGCCACTGATACTGTTCTAAAAATATGCATGACAAGGTCTTAATCTATTAATAATTATTTTACAGATCCCTTGGCCTACTTCAGCCAAAAGAAGAAACCTTATCTAGGCACTCCATTTTGGGGTCTAATGGGCTTTGGGGTCAGAATGCAAGACCAATTACTGGTAGAAGGGTAAAATCCTTCTGTTCTTGGCATATTTTTAGCCCTTCATTAGCATAGTTAATGGCTTTAATATTTTGTGCTATTTCGTACAGGTCCAGTATCCAAGCAATTCTGAGTTAATTCAAGATGCAAGTTCAAGGTGAGAATGTTTAGTCTTGATGCTTTAAAAACTGCTTCTGTTGCATGCTTTACTTGTTTGAATTGCATAAAAAGAACCACTACTTTGCATACTGTCAAGCAGGCTGATTCAAGATGTGCAATCCAGTTCAGCTGTGATAAATGAGGGTGATTCTAGAAAGAACAATTATGATCTGGACTCAGTTCTGTCCCTTGATGATGGTAGATGGTCTATTGCTGTAGAGGAATCTGATTCTATTATCAAAACTACAGCTCAGGACGATTTTGCTCATTTGAACATAAGGCAACCATCTCCTCCTCCAGTTCTTGCTGAAGTGCAACCTCAGTTGTTTGCAATTCCCCCATCCAGAGTTGCTGATCCAAGACCAGGCCCTGCAAATCCTTCACAAGAAGGAACAAAGTCTTTTCAACATTTGCATGTTGTAAGCACTCTTCCTGGTTTAAGTGTCACTCAAAAGCTTGATTAACATAACCTAGTTAAACAATAAAAGCTTTCATTTTCAGCCAGTAAAGATGATGGAATCATTTTTACGGCTAGCAGAAAAGAATACTGCCAAGAACTTGGAAACCTGTGGAATTCTTGCAGGTGCATTGGTAAGTAACCTTAAGTTACATTTATCTATGTTTTGCAATAAAAACAAACAAAACATAATGTTATCTAACATATCTGATTTTACTTGATTCCTGATGTTATCCAATGTTTTTCTTGTAGAAAAATAGGATGTTTTATGTGACCACCTTAATAATCCCAAAGCAAGAATCAACATCTGATTCGGTATGGATCTTGTTACACTTTCTGATAGATTATGATATTATCCCTCATTACCAACAGCATATTGTGATTGGGCTTGACATTTTCTGTCTTTGTAATTTGATTGCACTATGACAAGCAACTTAGTACCAATGAGCTTTTGTTGCTAGTTATATAATAATAGCTATGGGAGAATATCTGGTTACATGTAAGTGTTGTGTCATCTCTAGTGTGTTAGTTACCTGTGCATATTGTCCATATCAGCTCCTGCTCTGAAGCTGATTCACACAATTTTATTTGTTTACTTTCACTGTATAGTGTCTCTTGATTTTGTCATGTCATCCCCCTTCCCCCGGAAACAATTCTGGTTGTTGGTGCCCGGAGAAACTCTTTTAAAAGATTCTTGGATATAACTGACTTTGGTCTTAAGGAGCCTAGTTGATTTGATTTTACACATAATTACAGATTTATGTTTCACTTGTTAATTTTTGAGCCTTGTAAACATTTCCATCCTTGATTTTTTCCCCTATTGTTAATCACTTGTTGTACTAATAAATGTTTTTTTCTTCTAGTGCCAAACTACCGACGAAGAAGAAATATTTAATGTCCAAGACAAGCTCTCTCTGTTTCCTCTTGGGTGGATTCATGTAAGTCTGCTATGTCACTTGTGCTTAGCATAAAAATTGTTTTCCCCCTCGTTTCTCTTCCAATTGGCATTGTTGAAACAATAATTGAAGTGTTATTAGGCTTCTCTCTTCATTTTCTCTGTTCTTGATGAATCTAAAGATCACAATCATGTTTGTATGGTTATATACTTTTTTTTTTGTTTTCCTATATTTGTAGTGATTTTAAGCATTGAAAATTTATTTTTCTAACTCATTTGTGTATTGCCATGAATATTTATCCTACAACTATTGTGTGAGTAGGAATCTCCACTCATTCAAACTGTGACACCACCATTCAGCCTCACAGGGAAAGATGTGACTGATTAGGACGTTTATAGGTTTATTTCAGTATTTGTGTCAAATTGCTGAATCTTATAAGTTCATAGGTCAATTTTCTCTCTTGAATGGGTTGTAGCACAAACATGTAGAAGCTAAGATGTGATTTTTTTTTCTTGTTCAACTATTTAAAACATTATGCATCTTTTGGTATGCCTGACATGATTTTTGGTGAATTATATGCCTCTACATATTAGTTATATGATGTATGACTTGTTCGTTATAAGTCAATTCATTTGGATTATTTTCAGACTCACCCAACGCAGACGTGTTTCATGTCATCAATTGATCTCCATACTCATTATTCATATCAGGTGGAACTTCAAAACCTTTTGTACTGCTGTTTTTTGTTATTTTTTTTATATAATTTACAAAATTATTAATCCATTTTATATCATTTAACTATGATGTTGTACTGTGTTTAGTAATTATATGTAGTTTCAGTTACAAAGTAGATCTTTGCATCTTTTAAAAATGTTTTTCCTCCAACTTACCTATCATTTTTAAAAATGACTATATGATATATCCAACCCCAAATAGTTATATTTAGGCATTTGGTTTAAAGGAGAGGTGCTCAAAGGAAAGTTGTATTTTCCCTATTCATTTTCTGTATAGATTATCTTTTACCAGTTGATTTCACCTCTTTTTTTTTATTAACTCACAAAAAAAATTGGTATTTTCTATTCCAAGATTTCTATTGTGCATTCTTAAGAATGACTAGAGAAGTGTGAACTCACATTGCACCTCATTCCTGAGTTCCATAATGTCTTAGCTACATGTTCTGCCTCACACCTCTGATAAAATGGTTTTAATGATGCTGACAAATTTTGTCCTTCAACTATCTACATCTCCATTGCCTATCTGTCAGTATGCACATTCCATTTCCCACTCACTATTTCAATAATAATTATTTTTCATGATGCTAATTCTTATGTAGTCGGAGATTGGAAGAAATATGACTGGAGTTATAGGGAGATGGCAATGTTTGATCAGTCGTGTTACTGATACTGCTTTTGACCATAGTTTTCATCCTAAACTACCCAAGCATATACTTAACATATCGTCTTAGGATATTTTCTTTTAACCATATATTAAACCAAGGGTTTAGTCAACAATCATTTGTCCTCACATTTATGTTACATTTCATTTTTTTTTCCACATTAGTTGGAAGTAAACGAACACCAGTGTCACCTGACATTACATCTGTTGATGCTTTTGCTGAGATTAATATTTTGAAATTACTTCTAAGCCTTCGCCTTGTTATAACAGATTATGTTACCAGAAGCAATTGCAATTGTTATGGCGCCAACAGATACATCAAGGTAAGCATGTCCTTTCTACCTTAGATTCTATAAGCTTATACTTAATCATTGACGTAGTCTTTTCATTTTCTATGCCATGCATCAAGAGGTTAAAAGAGGGAACATTCAATAACCTTTCTCATAGATACAATGAATAGTTGTAGCAGCCAACTAGATGTCCAGTAAAACTGATCTAGTTAATTCTATGAATATTTGGATATATCTAAAATTCTTTTTTTTATTAGTGAGTATAATTTTTTTGGATTACTATTCTATGGTTTTAACACTAAAAAAATGCAATCCTAATGTAGTTTCTCTACATTATATTTGCTTTTCATGGAGAAGCTTCATGTTATTTTCCTTTCTACAGAACACATGGTATATTCCATTTGACAGATCCAACAGGTGTTAATCTGATTCGCAATTGTCAAGAACGCGGATTCCACCCACACGAGGAACCTCTTGATGGCACTCCTATTTACGAACACAGCTCTCATGTTTACATGAATACCAATATGAAATTTGACGTCATCGATCTTCGTAGCTCGTGATTCGAGCATCTTGCGGAAATGTGTCCAACTCACTTGAGGGATCTTAGAAGCAACATCCTGTTTATACTCCGGAAATTTGCTTGATCCATCCACGTACCTATCCATGTTTAAAATCCAACTGATATCCTCATGTCATGTTATCCTCTTTATCGAAGAATGTATCCAATTGTGAGCGACGAGTGTTAAACCCAAGGGAGGCATCGTGTATCTCTTTGCATTGGGTGTTACCTTGTTTAGCATTTCCATATATTTCATTCCTCCAACACTTGCAACCGAAAAAAGAAAGTTGAGCTTCGAATGGTTGCAATGGATGTTGTGGCTAATGGCAGTGTTTTTTTTAATATGGGAGTGGTGGTGATGATTGGATTTATTATTTTGTTGTCAAAGATGATTGAGTTGTGGCCAATATCTGCGTGGGTCCTTCCCGTTTTATTAAATCACAATATTTTTAATGTGTAAAGAATAATTTTTAATTTTACTATTTGGATATTAATATATACCACCCTTTTAAATAGTATATTACGTATTTATTATAGTAAGATATTTTCATTAACACACACTCTTATCCATTTTAATATTAATATTGATTATTAATGTGTTTTACTATTTATTTATCTTTATCTTTTTATATTCAACTTTATTTATTTTTTTATTTTTATATATAATATCTGCTTATTAATGGCAACATTTAAAGAATTTAACGCTACTAATGTGCAGTTGAGATCCTTTGATTCATAAATTCCTGAACCATCTCTGGTCCAGTGTATATTAACTGTTGGATCAGATCATGAATCCATGTATTAGTCTCTCCTGATCTGATCTAATGGTCCTCCTGATGTAGACTAGGAAGGGATCACATAAAAGTGGATCCGAGGATCTACCCTCACTAATGCGTGAGTATATAAAACTCATACATATTGATTTGTAATATTATTTATTTATTAGAACATTCATATATTAACATCGATATTGATTTGTAATACTATTTATTTATTATAATATTCATATATATTCATATATTAACATCGATGTTCTAGAAAACTAGATGTAATTCTAAATTTAGAATGCATTAACTTTTCAAACTTATAATTTTTCAAAAATTGTTTTCTAAAAATGGGTCAATTTATGGTGGGGTTGATTAATCCTTCATCGGATTGGAAAATTTTCAACCAAATTCAAAGCGGATTAACTACTTTAAAAAATAATTTAAAATACATATCTTCAATATTTTACTTTAAAAATATTTCATTAATTAAATATATTAAAAATAAGTATTTTAAATGTAAATAGAAATAAATGGATACTTTTATGAAAATATTATTTTTATTTTAAAATTATAATAATGAAATATAATAAATTGACATAAAATTTAGTTTACATGTGTTTCTAAATCTGCGGGTCAACCTAAGCCAGTTGTGGGCTGATTAGTGTAGGTTACGGGCCTAGACGGGTCGGCCCATGGTGGACTTGGGTTTATAAAATTGTAATTCAACCCACTTAAATTGTTTAACGAAGTGAGCCAATTTGATGAGTCCAACCTAAATTAGCACTATATTTCTAAATTTGAATATTGAACCCTTTTGATAAAATAAAAAGATAGAAATGAAAATTAAATCCAAATTTAAA
>JBAMIE010210669.1:0-10327 GCA_037177295.1 Kaempferia parviflora
CTCCCGAGCTTATCAGAATTTATATTTCGGAGTTGGTAATCTTTAAATTAGAAATCTGTACTACAAACTTGTAATTTCGAAATTATAGTGATTGTTTAACGATACAGTTCAAAGGACCGTGGGCCTTCGAGTAGGAGTCGTCCAAGACTCTGAACGAAGTAAATCTTCCGAGTGTTGTTTTATTTTCCACTGCGTATTTCTGATTGTTTTATCGCGAATGATATTCACTCCCCCTCTATCATCTTCATCGATCATACAGTAGTGACTGCTTAAGATATGTTCTTTCATAGCAGGTTAACCTTACTTCTTTGTTAGTTGAACAACTTCAAGTCACTACCATTCAGATCAGCATTAGAATTTATGCTTGAGCTTCAAAATTGGCATTTTCATTTATCATCAGCAATTTTGTTACAGCTCAAGTTCTACTTTAATTCAGCAATTTAATAATTAAATCCAGCTTCAACAATCAGATTCAGTAAGCAGATTTCAGCAATGCATTTCATCAACATCAACTTCAGTTTCTAATTTCACAACTTCAGTAACAATTCCAGCAATGACAGCTTCAACAGCTCATATTTTAGATACAATAGATTTCATAGCTTCATTCAAGAACTTCAGAAATCAGCAATCTATAAGAATCACTTGTGAAAGTAAAGGCAAGACATGAATACCATTTGTTACTAAAAATACAAGAGCTTCATGTAAGTTTCTCCATGTTTTATCACTTCTCCAAGAATTTTGATACATACTTGATACAAACATTTCAAATTCCAGCTCATTTTTTCTACTACATTGAGAGTTTAAGTGCAGATTTCCATTTCTGCCTCTTCCCTTTCTCTTCTTTACTCATTCTAAAGCTGATAATTCATTTAAGTATGCTCTTTGAATAGAATAGTGATTCACCAATTCTGATCCCACTCCTCTACTTTCCATTTGATGTCCATAAGAGTCTCACTGTTTTCTTGATGTGCAGTTTCTGAATTTCAAATTCAGTTCTAGCTGTTCCTTTTGCCATTCGAATTTGATGTTTGTAGAAGTCATGGAATGATAATAATACCATCTGTTTCTGCAATTCCCAGAGCTTAACTTAATCCTCTCACTGATTTTAGTTTTACTCCTGAATCTTGATACACCTTTGATACAAAAAATTTCCACAAAATCACTGCACTTTCATTTTAAGTGGTTCACCAAAGTTTCATTTAACAATTTAAACTTCAGTTGATTTCTTTAACCTTACCATGTCTCTTCTATGAAGTTAATTAACCTATGAATTATGTGCATCATCTTTTCTCTACAGTAATCAGGATTAACACTAAGCTTGCTCCGGATTCAAATCAAAGTTCTTAGCCAGTTTAAATTCTGAATTCTTCACCATTTCATATTTCCAAATTTTGCATTCTTCATTCTGAAACTCCTGAAACTTTGATTTCAATCTAATTTCTTTTCTTCCACACTAAGTTTCAACTTTTAAACTCCTTTGAAACTCAGTCCAAACTTAAGGTTAAATACCCTTAAAATTCGACAACACAGTTTCAGATTTCATTTTTCAGCAACTCAGGATCAAATTTTCACAATTCAAAATTCAGCTTCACTTTCCAACTTCAATAGTTTTTGATTCATCATGAAACTAAAACTGAGTTCAGCATCAAAAATTTTGTGCCAAAGTCCAACTTCAAATCAGCAACTAGTAAAAATCAGCAATCAAGATCACAAAAATCAACAACCCCAGCAATTCAGATGCAAATTTTCACTTGAGCACATGCATGATTTGAGGGCTACCCATAGATTCTGATACCAACTTGGCACATAAGTTTCAAGACCCCTATACATCCCTTTCAACTTCGAAAGGTTCAGATATTTACCACTCTGGACAGTTCATCAAACTTCAACAATTTCTGAAATTCCTTGCAGCATATTCAGTAATTCTAGATTTAAGCTTCAACAATGAAGTTTGTAGAGCGCATGGAGGATGAATAATACCATTTTTTTTTTGCAAATACCAGGGCTTCTCTGGAGTTTCTCATTGATTTAAAAACTACTAATAAAAGTTTGGTACAAACTTGATACAAACAGCCAGCAACTCTCTACTATTCTGCTTAACCCAGATTAAGTAAGGTACTGCCTTTAATACTTGAGTTTTGTTGCTTGACAAAATTGTGCTCAATAGAAACCTCCTTCGCATTCATGTTTCTGCAATTCATCAACTTCAAATTTCATATTAGAATTACTGAAATCTCACTATCACTGCACATAATTCATAGAATTCACAGCTTCATTGCACATCCATCTAATTCAGAAACTATCATCATTGAAATTTGACCATCAGGTTTATCAAATCATGGAAAAGCAGTACACAACATTGAAATTACAGAACCTTCATTCTGTGAATTTCAAAAACTGAGTATTCCATAGTTTCAGATTGGCACCCATCTTGAATTTCAACAAAACAATTCTAAATCTATAATGCATCTATGATCTACTTCCCATTTCAAGGTAATAATAGTTCAAGTCATCAAAGGATAGCATTTGATACTAGGCTAACAAGGACTGAATTTGAACTTGTTGCTGGTGAAGGACAACATGAAGCTTTGGCACGAAAACCTCATAGCAATGTATCACTACTTTTAATCATGCAATGAATCATTTCATAATTATTGCTTCCCAACAACTACACACATCCATTGAAATGTGCCCAACAATTTTGTACCCAATACACCTTGAATAATTAAGGTACTTGATCTTACTCCATTAATTTCAATAAATCACACAAATGAAGAATTCTTGTCATCTCTATATCATTTAAAGATCAACCTTCATCAAGCCATCAAAAACCTTCAACATCTTCAAACATATGCAAATCTCCTTCACACTTAAACTTTTGTCTGTCTCGGCCAAAAAATTCATCATATAACATTCAAAGTATTCATATCCAAAGTAGTCAATAAGAAAAGATAAATGATAGATGAAAGACAAGAAATTTCAACAAGAAAATATGTGGGAAAGTTAAAAAGTAAAACACCCTTCATAAGAATGATTTAACTTCTAATCATGTGGCTTGGAAAGAGTCAAAGTAAGTTCTAGAGTAACAATCACATAAGTGCATCTCAAACTCAGGCTTAATGCTCACTATGAATGAAACATATCATCTCAATTCCCCAATCAAGAATCCATCACTAAGTGTCAACCTCATGTAATTCAAGAATCCATTATAGCCGTAATTACCAAAACCTAACAATCAAATTTAACTATCTTTTAAGATTCTCTAAAATGATATCAAGAAATGTCTAAGGGTACAATTTATTCCTAAAATCTGAAACTCTTAACCAAACATGACATGAGCAAGCATAAAGAAGAGATATTTACAATTTATTTGCAAAAAGCAAAATCAAAACAGTGCAAAACTAAGCACAAGATTATTCATGCAACCAAAATCAAGAAACAAATATTTACATATGACAAATATGTGCAAGATGGAACAAACTCCCCTTTAAGTTGGGTAGATAGCAACTTTACTATCCAATTCCTCAAAAACTATGCCATTGACTTCTTCATGAAATTTCTTAAGCCGATGTCCATTCACTTTAAAATTCTGACCAATAGACACCTCCTATATCTCAATTACTGCATAAGAAAAAATGTTAGTAACACAAAAGGGTCCTTCTCATCTTGATCTCAAATTACCCTTGATCAATTTAAAGTGATATCTAAATAAAAGTACTTTATCACTAATATTGAAATTCTTTACTATAATGTGCTTATCATGAAAAATCTTAGTCTTCTCCTTGTAAATCCGTGAGTTCTCATAAGCCTCTAATCTCATCTCCTCAAGTTCCTGAAGTTGTAATTTCCTTTCTTCTCCAGTTATGCTAGCATCAAAATTGCATGCTTTCACTGTCCAATAAGCCATATACTCAATCTCCACAGGTAGATGATAAGCCATTCCATACACCATCTTGTATGGAGACATTACTATAGGAGTCTTATAGGCAGTACGATATGCCCATAATGCATCTACAAGTCTCTTACTCCAATCCTTCCTATCAGGTCTAACTATCTTTTCCAGAATTGATTTGACTTCCCTATAAGACACTTCATCTTGCCCATTTGTTTGAGGGTGATAAGGAGTAGAAATCTTATGCGCAACTCCATACTTGCCTAGCAAAGCTTTCATGTGCATGTTGCAAAAATGAGACCCTTGATCACTAATGAACGCCCTGGGTACTCCAAACCTGCAGAAAATATGAGACCTGACAAAACTAATAACAATTGAAGAATCATCAATCCTGGTGGGTATGACCTCCACCCATTTGGACATGTAATCAACTGCTAATAAGATGTATAAAAATCCATAAGAAGAAGGAAATGTACCCATAAAATCAATACCCCATACATTAAAAAACTCATAGAAAAGTATAAATTGCTGAGGCATTCATCCCTAGGTCCTATGTTCCCAGCCCTTTGACGCCTATCAAATGACTTATAAAAAACATATGCATCACGGAATAAGGTGGGCCAATACAATCAATATTCTAACACCTTCCGAGTAGTCCTTTGAGGGCCAAAATGTCCACCACACTCTAATGAATGGCAAAATATAAGTACAGAGTGAACCTCATGAACAAGAATGCATCTCCTAATAATCTGGTCACTACAAAATTTCTACAAATAAGGATCATCCCACACATAAAACTTTGAATCACTTTTTAATTTATCTCTTTGAGCATTTAAAAATTGTGAGGAGTAAACATGTGCTACTAAAAAATTTATCAAATCTGCATATCATGGTAACTCACCATGTAGCTATAGGAGCTGCTCATCTGGAAAATCATCATTATTAGCTGTGTGGTCTACATCTCTCTCAATCCTGCTCAGGTGATCTGCCACTATGTTCTCTCTTCCGCTCCTATCACATATCTCTACGTCGAATTCTTGAAGCAAAAGCATCCATCTAATCATCCTAGGCTTTGCATCTGTTTCTTGAGGAGAAATTTCAAAGCTGCATGATCAGAAAAAATTACCACGTGAGAACATAACAAATAAGATCTAAATTTATTCAAAGCAAAAATAATAGCTAAAAGCTCTTTCTTCATGGTGGTGTAATTTGCTTATACAACATCCAATGTCTATGAAGCGTAGCAAATAACACATTGTACTCCATCCGCTCTCTGTGCAAGTACAGCTCCCACTACATAATTTGAAGCATCGCACATCAACTCAAAAGGAAGTGACCAATCTGGTGGCTAAATGATGGGAGCTGCTATAAGTGCCTCCTTAAGTATTTCACATGCCTCTCTACATCTCTGATCAAAGTGAAAATCCACATCCTTCTACAACAGACTAGTCAATGGAAGAGCAATCTTACTAAAGTCTCTTATAAATCTCCTGTAGAAACCTGCATGACCGAGAAATGCTCGAATATCCTGCATGCATGCTGGGTAAGATAAAGAAGATATAGCACTGATTTTAGTAGGATCTACCTCAATACCTCTCCTAGAGACTATATGTCATAAAACAATGTCATGCTCAATCATAAAGTGACACTTTTCAAAATTTATAACCAAGTCTTTCTAAATGCATCTACTCAAAACTCGATATAAATTTTCAAGACATGCATCGAAAGAAGATCTGTATACCAAAAAAACATCCATGAAAACTTCCATGCAATGCTCTAATAAATCACCAAAAATGCTCACCATACATCGCTGAAAGGTCCCTGGAGTGTTGCACAATCCGAACGACATACGTCTATAAGTAAATGTATCGAAGTGGCCAAGTGAAACTGGGCTTCTCCTGATCCTCCGGGTCGATGCAAATATGAAAATATCTAGTATATCCATCTAGGAAGCAATAATGTGATTTCCCTGCTAACCTCTCTAACATCTGATCAATAAAAGGCAAAGGGTGATAGTCTTTTCTACTCACCTGATTAAGCTTTCTATAATCCACACATACTCTCCAAGAATTCCTAACTCTGGTGGGTACCAACTCATTATCTTCATTTGCTACCACAGTAATCCTTTACTTTTTCAGAACCATATGAATTGGATTCACCAATTTACTGTCAGAAATAGGGTAAATGATATCTACCTGTAAAAGTCTAGTCACCTCTTTCTTCACTACATCGAGAATCAATGGGTTAAGTCTCCTCTATGGTTGTCTCACTGGTTTCACATCCTCCTCAAGAAAAATCCAGTGCATGCAAATAGAAGGACTGATCCCAGGAATATCAGCAAGTGTCCACCCAATGGCTTTCATGTGGTGCCTCAAAATCTCCAATAATCTCAATTCTTGCTCTAGCTCAAAATTCCAGGCTATAATGATAGGCAGCTGCTGATCCTCTCCTAAATATGCATACTTCAAGTGTTTTGGTAAAGGCTTCAACTCAAACTGTTGTGACTGATCAATAGATGGTGGTGATCTTTGGGGTATTGCGTCAACTACGCAATCCCCTACACTTTCCTCTTCTTTTCTTGACTTAGGTGATATTGCAATTAAGAGATGTGATTCTAAGGGTAATACCTCCATTGTGCAATCCCCTACACATAGACATCTCCATCTATCGAAACTGGACCATAAAAAAATCATCATCAACATCTTGAAAATCCAAATCTAAATCATACCTGGCCGAAACCTCCACATCAAGATCAGTAAACAACTCTATGTCTAGTAGCTCATCAAGAATATCCACACTCAAAATAGAATGGTCCTCTGATGGATGTTCCATAGCATCAAAAATACTGAACTGAACCACTATATCTGCTATCTCCATCGAGAGTGTTCCTGCATGTACATCAATCTTTGTCCAAGCAGTCTTTAAAAATGGTCTGCCGAGAATAAGTGGAGCCTTGTTTGCTAGCAAATCTCCCTCTATGTCCAGAATATAAAAACTAGCCAGAAAAATTAGCTCACTAACCTTCACCAACACATCCTCTATCACTCCAGTTGGATGGGTTTGACTACTGTTAGCTACTGAATCACCACTCCTGTAGGCTGAAAAGGTCCAAGTCCGAGTGATTGGAAAACTGATTTTGGCGTTACATTAATTGATGCTACCAAATTTAACACAACATCCTGAAAAATATAGCTCCCAATAACACAAGGCACTGTAAAGACGCTTGTATCTTCACATTTCTGAGGTAGTTGCTGCATTAATACAGCAACATTCTTCCCCATGCTCACCAACTCATTTCTCTTCAACTTCATCTTATTCACACAAAGGTCTTTAAGAAACTTGGTATATTTTGGAATTTGCTTTATCATGGTCAATAATGGCACATTCACCTCCACTTTGCTAAATAAATTCACAAGCTCTTGAAACTCTCTTGCTTTCTCTTCTTCCACATTCTTCCTAGACTGAATTTTTCATTGAGGAAAAGGCAATGAAATGTTTGGTTCAAAAACTTGCTGTTCCGAATTGTTGTTACATGGTTCTGAAGCTGAATAAGTTGCTGAATTTGAAGAAGAGGGTTGATCAAGTATAGAGTTTTGCTGTCCTATTTTTGTTGCTGAATTTTTAGAGTTTTGTGCTGCTGGAAATTGTTCAATAAAACTGTTTTGAATTGGTTCTTGAGCTGAAAATGTCGATCAACTTGATTGGAGTTGAACTAGAACCAATAGGATTTGGAACTATTGAATTGGCATAGCATTTGCTGGAATTGGCACATTTTGCTCAAAATCTGTTGTAGTCCTCCCACTTCAAAGAGTCAATGCACTCACATTCCCTTTTGGATTAGGTGTTGCCTGTGAAGATAGTTGACTTGATCCTTGAGCTTGCATCTGATTTAAATTTCTTGCTAGTTGTCCAATCTGCTTCTTAATATTCTGCAAAGCTGAATCAGTTGGATGTTGATGTTGTTGTTGTTGCAAAATTAATTGTTGCATCAACTCCTCCATTTTTGGTTGTTGTGGTTGTGAATTAGATCCATATGAATTGTTGTAGTTCCCTTGATTCACATGTGGTCTCAGTTGGAATGTAGGCTGTTGGAAATTCTGCATTTGTTGTGAATTTTGGAATTGTTGAGATAGAGGTTGTTGACTTTGCTGATTTTGAAAATATGGGACTTGAAGTTGCTAATATGGTTGTTGATTTTGTTGATTTAAAAATATGGAACTTGAAGTTGCTGATATGGTTGTTGATGAGAATGTAATGCTTGGAATTGTTGCTGGAAACTTTGTGTAGGAGGCTAAAATTACTGATTAGGTTGCTGCAAATTTAGGAAATGTTGCTAGAAACTATGTGTAGGAGGCTGAAATTGCTGATTTCCAAGTAGTTGTTGTTAAAATGAATTCCCATACCTTAGATTAGGATGATCTCTCCACCCCAGATTATATGTAAATGAATTAGGGTCATATTTTGGCTGAAATGAAGGTCCAGAAATAGCTATCAAAGACTCATCTTGATAAAGATTTGGACATAAATCCAAAGAGTGATCTTGGCTAGAACAAATGCCATAAACTTTCATCACTTGAACAAGAAAAGTGGAAGTCTGTCCAATACTAAAATTTGATGAAGATTGACCATGCTATTCAATGCCATTTACTTGACTAAAGATTTCAATTCTAACAATGAACTCTTTCTCCTTTTGCTCATTAGACACCCTCTAAACTTCACTAACTCCTCTAGCTACAAGTGCTCTACTCTCAAATCGTAGTGAATTTTTGGCCATGTTTGAAATTAGTTCTGTTGCATGTTATAGAGTCTTATTCACTAAAGCTCCTCCAGCTGCTGCATCTATCATACTCCTATCCATAGGAAGAATTCCTTCTTAAAAATACTGAACAAGTAGTTGATCACTAATCTGATGTTCAGGGCAACTTGCACATAATTTTTTGAATCTCTCCCAATAGTCATAAAGAGTTTCCCCCACCACTTGTTGAATGCCACAGATACTTTTCCAAATTGTTGCAGTCCTAGAAGCTGGAAAGAATTTTTCCAAGAGTGTCTTCTTCATATCAATCCAACTTGTAATGAATTCGGCTAGAAGATAATAAAGCCACTCAGCTGCTCTTGTCAAAGTAAATGGAAATGCTCTCAACTTGATATCTTTCTCTAAAATACTTTGAGGTTTCATGGTGGAGCATACTTGATGAGCGTAGATTATGTATGTTTTTATGCACTATTTGACGCTCATTTACTTATATTTCACTACGAATAATCTACATTTATCGCACTTTATCTTATCATAATGACATACTTCCATGTATTTTGTACGGAGATCTACTCTATGCTTTATTTTCATGATAGAATGGATTTTGGAGCAAAAACAGAGTAAAAATGTACATTTTAGCAACTTCAGAAGAAGAATGTCCATTGACTTCACCGTGTTCCATGGGACATATCGGGGTTGTTACGAAGTAAAAATGGACCAAAATTGTACTCACATGACCCTAACTTGATGAGGAACACAGCCATGGAAGATTTTATGCAAGATCACACGGGCAAACGGCACGACTGTACGTTCTATGCACGGTCGTGCAAGGATCCAGACTGCAGCGCGGACCGTTCGTAAAATGGCCATAACTTTGAGCTCGGTTAGAGTTTTGGGGTGATTCAAATTGGAGAATTCAGAAGACTTCCAGACATGGGCATGTGATTCCGCACGGCCATGCCTCGCACGATCGTGTGAAGGTTGCACGGCCGTGTGACTCTGCAGTGGAAGATATGTTAAGTTTATAGTGTGTCACATGACACGGCCATGTGTCCCTCACACGGCCATGTGATTCCAACCCGAGAGTCACATTGCACGGCTGTGTGTCCCTCACACGGCCGTGTGGCATTCACACATGGCCGTGAGAGGGGCCGTGTGAAATCCATACTACACTGTGGGCTTAAAGTAAAATGGGTATAACTTTTAACTCACTTGGACCTACAAAATTAGCCACCTACCAAAATGACCAAGACTCGACGATCTACGACTTTGGTTTAGATCACATCTCCAGATAAGCTCATCTAAGGGTCGAAAAATGTGTTTTGGCGGACACCAATGAATTTGGCAGATTAAGTCAACTTCATAAGTCTAAAAGGGGGAAACTACACACTTCTTGGGCATCTTTGGCATTGGGGCTCTGCCCCTAGGCTTGGAGAAGGGTTCTCCCCCTTGAGGGAACCCTAGATCTACACCAAGAAGGCGTCTCCGGTGATCCGTCCACTCCCCGAGCAAGGAGGACAATCAAGAAGACCGGTGTTCCAACGATAATTATCCTTCTATCCTTATCTTCTTGTAATCATTCGAGGATTGCTAGATCTATTATCTCTTTGGTTGTATCTCCTTGATGATGGAGTAGATCTTTGATTCCTAGGGCATAGGGAGTATTTGTGATGTGTATT
>JBAMIE010210677.1:0-10327 GCA_037177295.1 Kaempferia parviflora
TTTTCCAAATTGGGGTGGATCCATGCAAAATTCCCAAATTTATTTTTGCTCAAACAAGATGTTTCTTCTTCACCTGGATGAACAAAATCATCAAAAAGAGAAGCACCAAACCCTAGAAATCCAAATCTTCCGCATCAGTTCCGCCCTCCGATCTTTCTCTTCTCCGGGACTCCTCCCCCGCCGGCTGGGGCTCCGCTTAGGAGCCGGAGCTGGCGCGATTGCGCGGCGATCAGCCGCGTCGTGGTCGGCGCGGACTCCCCGAGCACGATCTCGTACCCGTCGCCGTACGACTCCATCCCCTGCGCCATGAGCTGCCAGAACAAGCTCCCCGCGGTGGCGCCACCGGTCCTGGCCGACGCGTAGATCTTGGAGTAGATCGTTCGGAAGACGGCGTCCCTCTGATCGGTGCTGAAGCCGGGGTCTTTGGTGGATTTCCCGAACTCCGCCACCAGAAGTGGCTTCCGGAGCACATTCCTGGCGTCGTCGATGTGGGCGTCCAGCCAGTTGTTGAGGAATGCTAGCTGCGACTGCTCGTCCGGCGTCGACAACCTGTTCGTCGAATTGTCTCAGTGAGTATAAGAAAGTTAATTTATTAACTTAGGCAAAAATTTATCTTTTCCCTGTTCATCCATCAGTCACCATTACCATTGATCTGGATACGAGTGAATGGTTGCAAAATCTATCACTGGAATCTGGTTATTGGCAATGAAATCAGTTCCCACTTGAAACGCTGGATTATCTTGCTTCTGGTTTGATGATATCTTCCCATAAAACCCCTCAAGACCTGCTTCCACCAAATGATTCTCATCTATAGATTTCAAGTATGCAGCCATCTCTGCTATCCATTCCTATAAATAATATACATTTTATGAATGAAAAAACAAGTTTTTTTTACAAGACTGCATTCTATTAGAATATGATTTAATACCTGTATGTTCTTCCCTGATAAGTCTGAGGGGCATCTGGGTTCATTCATGAGCTCCCATGCAAAGATTGTGGGATCATCCTTGTATGCCACTCCAGTGATGGTGTTCACTCTGGTCAGCACAGCCTGCAAATTGTTTCAATTAATAGATTATCGATCTTCGTCATCGACCCATGTTTGGAGTTGAATTACCTTGACATGGTTCTTGTAGAAATCTTTGACGACTGGGTTGGTGAAGAACTCATCCTCAGACGCAATGCTCTGGCCCTGCAACCTCCCCCACTCCACATACTGCTTCTTCCCTCCGAAGTTGTCGTAGTTGTTCGCCAAACTCAGTATCATCCTGGTCCCAAATTTTCTAGCCTCAGACACCACAAAATCCAATCCCTTCACACATGGAATCATCAAAATTCAATTTTTATTTTTGATACTTAGAGAAGAAGGATTATATACAAGATGGAACCTGAAAGGTTTGCTCATTATAGGCTCCAGGTGAAGTTTGCAAGGCATTGCTGCCCCCTCCATCACTGAAAGCCCAGGTCCTGGCCACTGTGAGGCCATGGCTGGATGCATCACTCAGGGCAGAGGAGACCTTAGGCCTCTGGGAAGGGTCTGAGGCCATAGTCATCAGCCAGTAGGCATTGTAGCCATTGGCGAAGAAAATGCTGCCATTGGCGACAAAATGTAGCCCTCTGGTCTCCACAAACCCTAATTCTTCTGCATCTACATTGAGATTTACAGCAACCAACACCAGGACCAAAACCACTCCTAGAAGCCTCACATTCATCATCTCCTTGTTCTTGATGAGATGAAAATGCACCATGGAAGGAGAGCTATAAATAACATTAGCAGAAGGGCTGCAACAAATTTTCCTTTCTTTTTCTGTCGCAGTTGCAGAGAAACCAAGGGATAGATAAGCTGAGCACTAACCCTGTAACACATGGTGCCAGGCTTTTGGGTTGTGGAAGTTTGAGGTTGTCAGAGAATGGT
Source organism: Kaempferia parviflora (assembly GCA_037177295.1). Lineage (NCBI taxonomy): Eukaryota > Viridiplantae > Streptophyta > Magnoliopsida > Zingiberales > Zingiberaceae > Kaempferia > Kaempferia parviflora. The sequence continues at coordinate 1,916 of JBAMIE010210677.1, forward strand.
TATGACTTAATTATGATTTCAACTTCTTCAAAGCTAAACAAAGAGACTAATGCGAGGGTTCGGCAAGTGGTTGATCGCCATGGATGGAGAGCTTAATTAGCCTACTGAGGTGGTTTAGAATGTGATAAGAATAGTTAAGAAAGCCAGCTTTCTTAGGAAACAAATCATTGTTGTTTGTTTTCTCATAATTAATTTTTTTTTTAAGTACAGTAAATGTGATCTGTTTGGTTAATTAATTAATAATAAAATTAATTCTATTATGCTTAACAAGTATTCTAATTGGTTGCACAGCCTCCAATGGCAGGTTATGTTGGTGCAGCCAATGGCCGGTGGCTTGTGCCGTGGGGCCCAGATGGTTCGCGTAGGGGACCCTATGCCTGCAATCTCCAACCGCCACGTGGTAGGTAAATCTTAGCTCGCCGGTTCGTTGGAAACGCAACCGAATCTAACGGTGAAAGGGATGGGCACCGACCACTGCACATGTTGTGTCGGCCGGTCTCCGCGTCCCTTATCTTTATACATAGTAATTTGTGGTGGAGAGCAATGGTCTTGCGGTGGAGCCCACAGCTAATTATTCGTGCGTTTAGATTGGGAGATAATTCTCTCACCACCAGTAAATATGAGATTCAGTTAATTATTTGTTTCTATTTTTAGTAAAGGATTTGTGATTCTTTGCAGACGGTCAGACCGAAGCCGCCACACCTGACCCATCCTAAACCCTAGCAAGGTGGAAGGTCCGCCGGAGGAGGCAAGACGGACTCGTCCGGTCCATCGCCGTCCTCCACGAGAAAGGCCATCTTGAGCCCCCAGGTCGTGTGGACTTCCAGGTGGCAGTGCACGAACCAAACCCCTGGATTGTTGGCTCTGAACCGGATTGCCGTCCAGCCTCCCGTTGGCACGGCCACAGTGTTCCGCTCCGGCGGGTCGACCAAGTTGAACTTCGCCGGGTCCTTGGCCGGGTCGAAGTTCCCGATCCCCCGCCCGACGACGAAGAAGTTGTAGCCGTGGATGTGGAACGGATGTGACTCCACCATCAGCAGGTTGGTGTCTTGTAGGACCAGCTCGACGGTCGAATTGAACGCGAGTCGGCCTAGCCTCGTCCCCCGCGATGTGTCAAGGTTTGCCGTCAGTGGCGCGCCGGTGTAATTGAATGCCTTTGTCGGCCTGTCGGGGAAGTCCAGCTGGTACACACCCCTGACATGGTTGTAGTGCGCCTGGAGCAGAGCGACCTCCGGCATCACGAATGTGATGTTGTTGAGCGAGCCGACGAGGCGAGTTTTGTTCACACAGGTTGGACAAGGGTTCACGCCCATCCCGATCGTGTAGAACAATCGCCGGTCAACACTCGCCGGCACATCCGCCAGCTTTAGGCTCCTGAGCTTGTCTTGGAAATCGGTGACGAACTCTGTGTCGTTTGGCTCTGGCAAATGTGGCATGGCTGGGATCGCACCGGTAGCGGCGGTGACGCCCTTGTACTGCAAGACAGCGATTGCGGTCTTGTTGTCGACGGGGAGTGGCACATCCATGAACGACCGGGCCGCAATGAAGTAGTGCCCAGGAGGCTGGTCCGCCCGGACCAGTACATTGGTGGTCTGCCCCGGTGCCACGACAACGGTCGCTGTGGAAAACGGCTTCACGTAGGTGGCATCGATCTCCGTGACCGTCATGTTGTGGCCGGCGATGGCGAAGAAGAGGTCATCATTGAGTGCCGCGTTGATGATCCGAAGCAGGTACGTTTTGCTGTATTCCACTTCCAACGCATACGTATCTGATACAACATCAAAATTCTGACAAAATATCTTTAATTGAAACTCAAACGATCGATTGAATCCGATAGATTACGCTTCTCTGGGCAGGGGAAGAGAGGGCCAGGCTTGCCGTTGATGGTATGAGCGTCGGAAGTATTTGGCGGCAAGCCAAGGCCGTCGCCTTGCCTCTCGATCACTTCCACGTCGGCGTTCCACCATTCTCCTGCAAGTCCATAGCAAAAAAGTGAGTCTATACTGCTTGAAATCAATTGCAAAGAAGATGGTCCTTCGACTCACCGAGGATCAATTCAGCTTCTTGATCAGGCTGAGGGAAGGGGTAAGGGACCCCTGCCGGCGGCATGATGACGATGGCGCCGTGCACTGTGGCACGCAACCACAGGATGTGTGCGTGCCACCACAGCGTCCCTCGCTGCCCCGTCACGTTGAAGTCGTAGGCATAGCTACTCCCGGTTCGGATAGGGCACTGTGTTATGTAGGCTGGCCCGTCGGCCCACCCATTCCTCAATTGTTTCACTCCGTGCCTACATTTATCGGCAAAATGATCATCATCATCAAAAACAATAATAGCAGTGAACAATGACATAATCTATGTTAGATTAGACTATGGTAATGTACCAATGGATGGTCATGTTATATTGTGCGTGGTTTGTAACGTTTACAATGATACGATCCCCCTCACGGGCGTATATGGTCGGACCGGGGAACCTTCCGTTGACAACCACAATAGGCTTCGCATGGCATAGCCTGCTCACATTGCTCACCGCGACCTGATTCAAACACAATTAACAACACAAAACAATGTTACCCTAAAGACTAAGCCTATACTAGTCGACAAACCCGAATCACTTACATCGAATTGGTACTTCTTAATAGAAGCTTTCGTGGGCGTTGAAACTAGCACAAGAAAGCCGAAAAGCACAAGAATGAGTATCGAAAAACTCATGATCTTAAGATGTTATGTTACGGAATTCGTCGTCTAACTCTTCCATCTTGTTTATATATATCCAAAGGTTGGTGAAGCTCTCGGTGAGGAGGAATTAAAATCCTGTATCTTAACTCAAAGATTGATGCTTGGAAGGCAACAGAAGTTGTATGAATCATTAAATATTGATTATTGTAGGGGATGAGAAAGAATTTAATTAGTCTGAAATTTGGAGCTTTATCTTGAAGACAAAGGGATGGTAAAGATTTGTTTTGTTTGTGCATTAGGAGGGAGGAGAATTGTGTAATGTGTAGTGGAGGATACGGTTGTACTTGTCTAGAGAACAAGATTGATTTACTTGGAAGACCAGATATGCTCATATTAATTTTCAAATATTTTTCTTGTTGGTGCAGTTTGTTGAAATGATTGTTCAAGCTTAGTTTGCCTTGATTTAAATTTGGCTTGAGTTTGGTTCAAGCTTGATTCGTTTAAATGTTATCGAACTCTCAATTCAAGTTCGTTTGATTGTTTGAAATTTTTATATTTAAGTTTGTTTAATAAGTTATTGAGTTTGATAAAATAAATTTATTTGTTCATTTTGAAAATTTCTTTATTTATTTAGTATGTTGATAAGAGTTTTATGGATCAACATAGTTCATAAACATTAACGATCTGAACATATATCTGTTTAAACTTGCTCGTTTAGTTTAACGAGTTGTTCAAACTTGTTCATTTAATTGATCTGGTATGTATTGAACGAATATAAAAAAAAATTCCTACCAAGTTGAATATTTACAAACATTTGATTCATTTACAACTCCTGTTCACATTTTACTTTTCAAAATTGTCTTTATTTTTAGCATTATTATAGCAATTACAACATCATAACTCTAGCAACTATAGCAATTATGATCCCATAGCAATTACAATTATGTGGTTGTGACAGTTAGGATTTCATAGCTCCATAACTGCAACAATATAATATTGATCATAAATATATTGTTTATGTTGTACCAATCGTGATTTATAGCTATTATCATATGATGTTAATTTATGTTGATGAATATTGACTAGAGATGAAGTAACCATATTGTATCATCTATGCTTCAATAGGTACTACAATACAGTTTATTTGTGTTGATAAAGTTGAAATGTTCATGTTATAATAGTTATGAATCCGTCGCTACTCGCTACTACTACACCCGCGTCAAAAATTAGGATAGCTTCAAAAATAAAAATGTACTTACATAAAATGGAGCATCATTTTAATAATAAATGAAAAAGGATGCCTTTTCATCTTTGCCTTTTTCTCAGTATAAAAGTATTACTTAGTTGGATGGACTAAAGTTTCAGGGTACAAAGGATATGTGAAAGATTATTCGACCCTGAAGATTAGAGATAGATATGCAAAGTAAAGTAAAGGTTGTCTGCCATGGAATCCCACAAGTTGCACAAGGACCACTGCAAGCCAACCATCCTCAGGGTTTGGAAAGGGAAGAAGAACAATTTCTAAAGTGATAAGGATTCTCTTTATCAACAGGAATCTGCATCTGACCACTTTTAAGAACACTTTTCTTTTATAATCTAAGTCCTCGGGGCCTCAGTTTTTCCTTAATTCATTTAATGGATAAATTCGAAGCATAATTTATACCTACTCACATAAGTCGGTTTCTAACTATTGTTATCATTAATTTGATGCTCCATTTAAAAACAAATAAAAATATACCCTATTATATATTTTTTGTTTTAAAGTTGAAGTGAATTTGATATATACTTTAATACGCCATACATAATAATTTTGACTCAATAGACTGTCTTCTTTTTAATTCGTTTATTAGATAAATTTGAAGCATAATTTATACATAAAATAGGCCTTATTTATCCTATTGTTGTCATAAATAGGACATTCCATTTAAAAAATTATTTTATTATTTATTTTTAAAATACCTTTATAATTTTAGTAGTTAAATTTGATTAGTAAGGAATATTTTTATACTCAAGTACTTCTTACCTAGTAATTTTAATCGATAATAACTATAGTTACTATAATAACACTAGACTAAAAATATTTTTGAGATGAAAAAATATGATAAAGTATCCTTTTGATATTTATTCAAAATAGGGTGCCTTGTTAAAGATAACAAAAATAGGGGGGTCATTTTCATTCCTTGTCTCCTTAAAGCTAAGCTTGATTTGACATAAACTAGGGCTAATATAGTTGGTATTTGCATATAGTGTTGTTATAATAAGCCACTGGGGTCCATTTTCAGCTCTTGTAAAATATATCGTAGGTCATCCGATCCGTACAAAGGGCCACTGTGTTGGACTTCTGTGATTCAGATCGCACGAGGTAATTTTGAAGGGGCTCTCGGGGTGAAAATTATTACACTTTACTCAGTACAGATCCTCTGGTCCACTTTTATGTGGTCCCTTCCTGGTCCATATCACGAGGACCGTTGGATCAAATTAGGAGGACCAATATATGGATCCATGATCTGATCCAACGGTCCTTGTGATGTGGACCAAGAAGGGACCATGTAAAAGTGGACCAGAGGATCCCAACTGTACTTTACTGCAGTTGATTTGAGACGAACTATATTTGAAAAAAAGGATTAAAAAAAAAAGAAATTGTAAGCTTAATGAAAATATTATGTGAAAACGTGTCTACTAAAGTAATATATATACTTTGGAAGAATTTTAAAATGCCTCAAGTTTTGAATTTTTTTTAAAAGATGCCCCTAAGTTTTTGGTTTAATCGAAATACCTCTTCTCCTTTATTTGTTAATAGAGAGGTTAACAAAAGACTTAAAAATATCTGAGTTACAAAACTTATAGGGTTCTTTTGTGTTACCTTACAAGTCAATTTTTTTTATTATTCCTCTGAGTGTTTTACCATTCCACTATACCTTGCAGGAGTATCTTTTTATGTTTTTCTTGCACCGTAACTTTTGCTTTATGGAACGCCAAGTAGACCAATAATTGGAGAGGCATCGGCACCTTATCTTCAGTCATTCTAATTTTCAGAATCCCGCCCTAAATCATTGGCTATGGAGATATATTCGATCCAGATAGAACGATCGATCGATCGATAGAAATGAAGATTGCAATGGAATCACACAAAAGTTGGAAGGGCGGAAAGAAAGGAAAAAACTGATAAGGATTCTTGTAATGTTCAACTGGAACCTGTAACTGTTTTACAACTGTAACAAACTTTTGATATCTGTTCTTGGAACCCAGAGCCTACCAGAGGAGAAGAATTTTAGGCATAAATAAATAAAGGGCACCTTCTGGAATGTTTAAAAGAGTGTTTTTTTATTATGAAAACAGAAATAACATTCTACCATATTTTTCATCTTTAAAATATTTTTTTTATAAACAATAATATATCATCAAAGAAATACATCACAGAAACTAAAAATCCCTACACATATCATGTCTGATGAAGTGCCAGATTTATAAAAAGATCTAAGTTATAGGGTACAAGTACTCACATGGATGTCATCAGTACTCTCATGTATACCAATAATACATGCATACCAACAATCTATACAAATCAAACCAGCTTAGACCGGTCTCTAAGTCTCCATCATAGACAGCTCCATGCCCCGTCCTAGTAATCAGTATCTATAAACTTTTCTTACTTCAACTTTGATAGCTACTAAGTACTATAATATATTAATTTTTTTTAGTTCAACTTGGTGAAAAATATTACACAGAAGTATTTTTCTAAATATAAAAAAAAATTATTAACTTTGTCAAAATTACTTGATTAAAAGCAATTTAACATGGTCAAAATCACCGCAATGGCTGCAAAATAAATAAATACATAAATAAAAAAATAAAAAATAAAAACTCAGTTAGCCTCGTCGACTATTTTTTGAGGTGGTTGATCTGAGCCCTATGGAAATTTCTTACCGACTACTAGGGTAAATTAGGAAGCACTCGCGGTGGATGGCTCAGAAGCCTAGTGTCCCTTAGTTATACGTCCCATTTGAATGAGAAATCCCTGCAAATACACAACAATTAAGTATTCTTACCATACACCATAGCCCCGGGGCACCGTAAATAGTATGATGTGGGTACCATATTTAAGAGAATTTAACAAATTTGAGTAATTTTAACTAAATTGATAAATAATCTTTTTTTCTCGTATAAATAATTTTTTTTACTAAATTGAATTGATTTATTTTAATATGTTGCAACAGCTGCTACTTCACAACTACTACAGTAACATTGAAATAAAAATATTTTTGATACGAGGAGAAAGCCTAGTATGTTTTTAATTTTTGTCTAGGAATACAAGAATCTTTTTATGATATGTGATTAAGATTTGGGATCAAAAAGAGAGATTTGAACAAACAAAGCAACGAGAGCATCAATTCATAATCATGTTCGCCCTTTTCCATTCCATTGAATGGGATCCCTTATTCCATCTCTACCGGCCAACCTTCTCTCCCTTTTGGAAGTTTGATTTCTTCTCGGCTCTCGTTTATATAAGTAACCAGCCATGGCTCTTCCCTCTCCACATCAATTCTTCCTCCGATCCCTTCTCTAAATTAAACCCAATCCAATGGCATCGAGCTCATTCGCTGCCTCATGGACTGCCAAGCAAAACAAGATGTTCGAGAAAGCCCTCGCGCTCTACGACCAAGACACTCCCGATCGTTGGCACAACATCGCGCGGCTTGTGGGCGGCAAGTCTGCTGAAGAAGTGAAGCGGTACTACGAGTTGCTTGTCGACGATGTCTTTCGTATTGAGAACGACAAGGTCCCGAGTTACTATTCTTCCTCCCGCAACCCAAGTAGTACTCCGATCCTCTTCTTAATTTCACTCGCATTAAGATATCTAGCTAGCTAGCTATATATCCCCAACGACATAATTGTGACTATTTCATCTCTCTTAATTTCGAACAGGATGAAGAAGAACCAATTGGACTGTGGATCTTCTACATGGTTGTGACAAATAGAGTAGATATGTTTGGCTTTACGACTGTAGTTATGTGCCTCTTCAACTATATAGATATGTACAAAGAAAGCATCAAGACTTTGTCCTTCCTTTTGTACTAATTAATTTTGCATGTGGAAGCTGATCAATATATATAATCTCAATTTTCGAATCCTTGGTTCTTCCGTAACAATGCACTACTCACTCAAATCTTTGGATATGTGTGATCGATTGCACCTCGAATTAATATTATATAGGTTAATAGCTAGAAATTATGCACCTAAGGAGATGAATACGAAGGTTCGTCTTACTCTATATGCTCAAATCTACTTCATTATTTATATTTGACGCAGCTTGATCCTCATGTGTCCTAATTGTTAAACATTAATGGACCACGTACTTTGATATCATGTTACTTTCAACCAACGTTCCGCGTAGGTGACAAGATCACCTACAAGATTTGAGTGAGATCGCATACTTATGTTAAGAATGTTAAGTGTCCAAATCTCTCAACTCCACCCTAAGCACGCCCTTGATCATCTAGTTATCGATCGGTCGAGAGCAGGGACATATTTTCTTAAAGTTGCATACTTGCATGTGCGCGCAATCGATTCCTAATCAAGGTTGACCAAATTGATCAAACTCGAGTTGACTCAAGTTGGGGTTTCCATATATATATATATATGTTTGATCAATATATGTTAGTTGGTCGAGTGAGACGTCAAGTAGGTCAAGGTTGATTGGATACTTGACAGTTGATCAATATGTTAAGTTGG